>OY856186.1:42228840-42455429 GCA_963693315.1 Diogma glabrata
CTTGCCACTATTTAATTTTACATTGTTTTCTAAAAAATCGACCAACATTTCTTTTTGGCCTGGCGTTATATGGCTTCCTCCCCGTTTTATATTATTCATTATATATATTTTTAGGACCTCGTTGTGAATCAACCAAGTTATTTAACGTTAATACACAAATATGTATCCAAAATTTTTTCAGATTAACAGTTTAAACTTTTATATCTATCCTATTCTTACACATGAAGAATTTAAAATAGAGAATTTTTTCATGTAAATTTTAAAACGAAAATGAAATAAGGAATGAAAACACAAAATTTTAGTAACATTTCATTGCGAGAATTTTCGTAATATGTTTTCAAGAATACCATTTAAACATATTCGTAATACTTTGACATTAAATCGATACCCAAAATGTTCGTAATGGTTCAAGAGTAGGGCCCCTGGTGTGTTTGCTTACTAATCAGTGATCGAGCTCAGAAAGAGATTGGGAATTGCGTTTATCGAATTGTGAGTAAGGCCGATTCGAAGGAAGATTGGAAAAATGTAACACTATTATAAATGAGTTTGCGGCTGTTCAAAATTTATTAAATGCGAAATTGTATCTTTTGAATTTTTTTGTTTGTATGCGTATTGACTTCTGATGGTATGATAAAAATAGCGCGGTAAAGGATGTTGATTTTGATAGAGAAAAATTTATTATTTTTTCCATTTTCTCATTCAACTGGAACTATATTTTGAGATCATGTGATAGAAATGCTGAGTATTTATTAACAATTAATTTATCTGAATAAATTTAAAGATAGATTCAAAATTCTCTACTATTCTCACAAATAATTATTTTTTGGCTTCCGTTTGAAAACATCAGACATCAATCGTTGTTTTTGTATGAAAGTTTTACTCAGGGTTGTTCCTTTACGCGTAATCTATGTCATCTATGTAAATTTGGTGTAATCTATTAATTTTGATTTAAAAAGAAATATGTGGAAATATTGTATTATTCCTACTGAAAATTTTTTTCGCAAAAGACATGATCAATAATATTGTCAAAAACAAGATCTTGCGATCTTGAAAAAAGTTAATTTAATTGCTAAAAAAGTTTAGAATGCACATATCAATTAAATAGATTACATAATAGTTTACATTATAGATTACACGAAAATATCTCGCGTAATTTACACGTCATCTATGCGTAATCTATACATGTAAAGTAATCTATTTTGTCTACGGCACAACCCTGGTTTTACTAAACAATTCGCCAGCGTATTATTTTGAAGTTCAGCAAAAAAATGATTATTTTTGCTATAAAAACAGTTTGTGATAGCTCCTCAGTTATTTAAGACTGCTGATGTCCATCATTTTCGTAATTTTAAATAATATTACAACGGGATTGATTGACTGACTATAAAATAAACGTTTGTGCAAAATGAATGTTGCTGATTTAAAAAATATGTATGAGCAAAATGCAGCCGAGGTACGAAGTGCTTTAATTTTTATTTTCTAACCAATTTTTCTTTCTTTACAAGTTTAGTAATTTTAGGAATATTTTTATTTATAAATAATTATTATTTGGTTTCGGTAATGCGTTGGTTGCATACTTCCCCCATTTGTTATCGGAACGTTTATTATATGATTTTACCTTGCTGATTTACTCAAAACTCTGGAAGCTTGAAGTGGATTTTTCAGCAGCGATGAACACTTTGATACACTTTGTGACATCATTTAACGTTGAGGGCTCGATTGTAAATGGCTTTCGGTATCTCTGAACGATATTGATAATCAGCAATAGAAAATATATGTAATTTCTCCCCCGATGGAGTACCCTTATGTTACTACTTGTTTTTGGGCTATGAATTATCGCACCTTTGGTATGGTACGTTTGACTTTTTGTATGGTTTCTAAGTCATGGAATTTGTGAGTGTAGTAATTTATTAACTAAAGCCATCTTGCGTTTTTAAAGCAAGGTAAAGCAAATTTGCGCAATCCACCCGCCCATAAAGCGGCATGGCATGTCCATGGTATTTGCAGGGACAACACATATATGAATCAAACAAAAATTGTAAATAAAATACAAGTTCAAAAAATCTGCGGATTGAACGATAACCATGACCATGTGCAACATCATCTTGAGCACGACAAACCGAACATTCTATTCCTTACAGAAACACAAGTTTCTGAAATTTTTTTCTTTATAGAATCGCTTAATTCCAAATATAGGCTTGGATCAGCTTTCATAATCCATCAAGGCGTATGCGCATTCATTCATGAGAGTGTTGCGTATACACGCTTTTTAAATTTTGAACTACACGGGGATGGCTTCGATACAATGGTTTTAAAGATTTGTCTTCCATTACTTTTTTTACAATAGCCTTATACCGGTCCCCCAACAAACGTAACCCAAACTTTTTTAATTTACTGACAAAAATTGTGGATGAAATTAGAGCAAAGTCCCCTAATCGTGAAGTTATCGTTACCGGTGACTTCAACGTCCACAAGAAATCATGGTTGGAGTTCTCCAAATCGACCGACGATGTTGACAATAGTGGAAAACTGGCAGAAATTTTTGCCGCGTCTCACGGCCTATTCCCAAATTGTTAAAAACCCAACTTTCACTCCCCGTAATGGCGGTGATAATAATTTTCTTTTATATCTCTATCTTACCACAATCTCAGATATTACGAGTGTCGATGTCGCGAAAGGTAGTATTGGAAATTCCGATTATTATATAATTTCATCAGTTATCAAAACTGATTTACTTAAAACGACAGCTCCCAAACCCCGTAAAATATTTCACTACTCAAAAATGGATATGAGTGGTCTTCAATTTTTTTTCCATGGTTTCCCTTTCGACCGTCATTGTTTTTACACTGACAATGTAAATGTTTCTGCTCAAAACTTTACAGAAACCATTCAATTTGCTATCAATAAATTTGTCGCTTTCTTCATAGTAAAACCCAAACAAAAATACTTGTATTTGAAAGCTGCCAAACCGGCACTTAGAAACAAACGTAGATCATTTAATATTTGGATTCATAACAACACTCTCACTATTTGATCCCAATATCCAAAGACCAACAAAATATTTAACCAGATTATCTCAAACTAAAAGTCTGAAATTGACAGAGCGAAAGCCTCAAAACTTACGTATATGTCTGTTTCTGACAAGAGTTTCTACAGTGCCATTAATTTTTTATATTTTGGTACAAAATCTTCCATTCCCCTATTATTGATGGTGATTCAATCGTCAATGATCCCGCAAGAAAAGTTAACTTGTTCGCTGAGCTTTGATCTGAATAATGTTTTGGAAACTCCTAAGGAAGTGCATCAAATCCAGTCTTCAGGAGTTAATATAAATACCACTTCATATCCGAAATAGTCGCTAAACTTTTAGAGGGGCTAGAGGGGCTAGTCGCTAAACTTTTAAACATCAACAAACCTTCAGGAATGGACAACATTCCACCCATTATTTTAAAAACCTTTTCCAAAGAACTTGCACCAACTTTGACTCAGATATTCTGCCAATCCTAAAATCTGGTATATTTCCCTCGTGCTGGAAGTCGGCAAATGTCCAGCCAGTCTCAAAAAAGGGACCAAAATCCGATATCTCAAATTATAGGCCAATTGCTTTCCTATCGGTCCTATCCAAAGTCTACGAGCATTATATTAATACACACATTTCAAAATTTCTGGAAGTAAATCATTCAATAGCCGACAGCCAATACGGTTTTCGAAACAAAAGATCAACTACCGATCTATTAAACTATGTAGCGCATTGTTGAAACAGCATACTTGATAAAGGTGGTAAAACATACGTTATCGCTTTAGACATCTCCATGGCAATCGATCGAGTCTGGCATGCCAACTTAATCAACAAGCTCGTTGCGTATGGTTTTCATCCCAATGAGGTGAAGCTGATTCAAAATTTTCTATCCAACCGATACATTTCGGTCTCCTTAGACGGATTTTCATCTGAGTCTAAACTAATTAACGCTGGTGAGCCTCAAGGCTCAGTATTGTCCCCAACCCTATTTTTGATTTATATCAACGAATTGTTGAAAATCACCAGCAACTCAATAAATAGTTTTGCAGATGATAGTACTCTGCACAAGTCGTTTGAGCCCCTTCCTTCTAAAGGTAAAATGCACGAACAAATTAATCCCACCCGGAGAGACGCTGCCATAAACGTGAATAAAGACCTAAAACAAGTCGTCGACTGGGGTAACCAAAACCTTGGTAATTTTACCTCTACCAAAACACGGCTGTTGGTTGTTTCCAGATCAAAGACCGAGTTCCCTAAAGATATTTTATTAAGTATGTGTGATGAACCAATAGGTGAATGTAAAAACATTCGTTTATTGGTTGCCACAGTTCCATATGACCTACTCTGGAACGACCATGTAATGGCAATTGCAAAAATCGCGTCTAGTAAACTCGACCTCCTAAATAGATGCAAAAAAAATTTCACTCCATACCAATTGCTCAATGTTTATAAGTCCTATATTCGCCCCTGTATGGAGTACGGTTGTCAAGTTTGGGGTGCTGGGTTTCCATCTTGGCCCTCTTGGACTCACAAGAGAGCTGTTTAAGTTGTGGGTGATCAAAATTGAAAACTTGATTCTCCAAAACGTCGTTTCACTGTTGCTTACCTCGTTTTTTTTACAAATATTGTTATCAATAGTAGTGCTCAGATGAAATCAGCAGCATCATACCTCAAACTTATTCAAACCCCCGTTTCACTCCGCAATCGACTAGCGCAAGCAGTCAAACGATCGAAATCCCGCGCTGTCATACTGGCAGATCGCAGAAAGACTTCTTTGTCCGAACTGCATACAAATGTAATAGTTTGCCAGAATCCATAGTCTTAGGTAGTTTCATTCCGCAAATGTTTAAAACAAGCGTTCATCAACACCTTATAGCGCAAGTTGTTGTAGGACCTAAGTCTTAAAAGGTATTATTGTGTTTTTGTGACACAAAAAATTATTGTAAACCCTATAACACAACACTTTTTTTTTAAAAAAAAAGGAGATATTTAATTTGGATATCACATCAAGCAACGCTTTGTTTTGGATCACTCAATTCGTCTGTTTTGGACATGTTAATATTGGTGACCTTGCTAGCGAAATTTTAGATTTGTTTTCCTAGCGAAATTTCAGATTTGCTGTTGGATTCTGATTAGCATGAGTTCTTAATGTTGACTGCAGACTCCAGAGTAGAGGCAGAATCGTTTGCGAACAGACATTCTTATTCATCTAAAATGTATGACATACCAAAGCACACAGTTTTGGTAAAAATCATAGTATGATATATTTGAGATAATTTTAGTATTTAGAGATATAGGTTTACTATTTTCGAATCTAGACATGTGGTCTAAGACTAAGTAGGCATTTAAAAAGTCTCACTTTGAAATTTTTTTAAAATCTTTTGTAACCATAAAGTGGTTAAGCTAGATTTAAAATGGAGAACTCTGGATACCATAAGTTTTGAACTAACCGCCAACAGAAACAACATTGTCGTTTTGTAATTAAAATGAAATGACATACAAGAATGGCGTTGACAAGCGTATTTCTAACCGTAAACCAAGTTATTGCATCTTAAGAGCCAGTGAAAAATATCTTAAGAATTATTAGATATATTAAACCAAAACAGTTAAAATATTCCTGGAACAACGACAATTAAACTATCTCAATTTTATGTTTAAAGAAATCGTGGTCACGAAACAAATCATGTTTTCTGAGATGAGAGAATCTTGATTGAATAAAAAAAAATTACATCATCTAAATCTAAAAGGACTGCAATCTTGATAAATAATTGTATTTATGACTAGACAAAAATAAAACAAAAAACATTAAACAATTTAATGAAACAACGAAAATTGATGACGTCATTAAGGTTTAATCATCACATCATTAATTTTTGTTTTATATTTATTTCCAGGTAGGTGTATGTGAAATTGGATCCAAAAATTTTGTTTGATATAAAAACTTTAAACTTAACTTAGGAGCTTATCTGATGATATCGTTGTAATCGAAATTTATTGTACTCTGTTGTTGATTGTGTTGCAATATGTAATGCACGTGTGAATGGTATATACAAGTCGTAAGTACTTTCTTGTTTCCAACTAAAGACTAAAAAAAATTCATGATCTTACTTTAACTTTAGAACGTGGCTAAAATGTAAGTCACGATTTTATTGTTACATTTATTCTTTGTTCTTATAAAAATGTTTTAATTTTTTTCAAAATGTACTTCCATTTTTTTTCGTTATAAAAAGCAAACACACAGAATCCAATATCAAAGAAGTAGATAAAATTTAATTTTATGTAATATGAAAAGAAAAAGTACGGAATAGGCGTAATCTAGAATAAGTGACGTGATTAATATCGATTTCTTATTTTTCTTGTTTTAGTTTTTTATTTGAATTTCAATTTCTATTATTATTTTTTATTTGTCTACTTTTATATTCATTCATCCATTAACATAAAAAGGAGCAGCACTTAAATGAATCAAACAAAATAATATTATAAATAAATAGATTTATTTACGATAGAAGTGTTATAAGTCGTGAACATTAAACGTCTGAGTAATATTTCTATCAACGAAAAACTTATCATCCCATCCAAGTTGAAGCCCAAACCTAGATTTATCTAATATTTCGTTTCGTATAACAAAATCACTTTAAATGTCAAATAAAAATTAAACGTGACTTGTTCTCGTTTCTTTATATTCTTGTTATTGTTGATACTTTCTGTATATTGTTTCGACGTTTGTTTTTGGCTTTTGTGTAGCTTTGATTTGTGATCGATAGTAAAAGTAGAGGTTAACTGTATATGACACTTTTATGTTGAATGAAGATGACCTAACATAAAAACATTCGATTGACAATAATTTTGGTCAATGAAAATTTTTTGATGTGGATAAAGGCTCATTGAGTTTGAAATTTCGGGTGGAAAGATATAAATCAATAGACAAATTAACTTCAGATGAAGGTGCTTTTAAGTTCAAACAAATTATTTGAAGTGTGAATACTCAAAACAAAAACATGGGTATCTTGGAGGATTTGCTCTCAACTGACCTGGCGATAATGAATAACTGTTTTCGAACGTGGAGCTTATTTGCTATTCTAAGTAAATTCGAGAGTTCTTATTTCTAATGGCAAAACACGAACTATCAGTGTTATTTAACGGCACTGTCATTAAATACAATCAACAGCAAAAGTACCTGGGTATTACTCTCGACAGAAGTGTTTCTTTTAAGCTCCACCTAGAGAATTCGTCAAAAACACTTAAAACGAGAAACAATATATTGCATAAACTGGCAGGTTCGACATGGGGTGCTACTCCAGCCACCCTCCGTACAACTGCACTAAGTCTGGTTTACTCAGTGGCTAAGTAAGGCGCACCAGTCTGGCTGAATAGTTCACATACTCAAAAAGTTGACTGCCAACTGCATGCCACGATGCGTACTATAAGTGGTACTATCAGGTCCACTCCTTTACCTTGGCCTGTGTTAAGCAATATCGCTCTACCTGCACTCAGACGCTCGCATGCACTCATGCGTGAACATAAAAAGGTAACCAACAACATCACGTTACCCTTGCACGAATATTACGGTGACCACACTCGTTGTCGATTGAAGTCAAGAAAGCCTCCACATAAAACTGCCAGCAACCTGCTGGCAACTAATTTTAATATCTTGGATGCCTGGGACAACTCCTGGCATCCTTACAACAAAACCGGCCTTTCTTCTACTAACCCGACTTCTATCCAACCTGGTTTCGATCTACCACATCATACCTGGACTACATTAAACCGAATAAGATCGAAACATGCACGTTGTGCTGATTCTTTCCTACAAGTGGGGCATTTCAGAGTCCCCTGAGTGCGACTGCGGCGCTCCACAACAAACCATAAAACACATTAAAACTGTGTGTCCAATTCTACGGTACAATGGCAACATCTCAGACATTCATTTGGCCACTCCCGATGTAGTAGCATGGATAGATTCGCTCGATGTAAACATCTAATGTTCAAATGTACTGCCCAATGTTTAAATATTTTCCTTTTTACTTTTTTACTAAAGACGCGCAATCAAATCGATTGTAAGTTCATTTAATGTGTATCCATGTTTTGTTTTAAATAGATTTCATAGAAGAGTCTACCTATTTTAAGTTTAATTTTTAATGTATCACAAAAAAACCATACGCTAAATAAAATCCTACTAATTCACGTTCATCTGCCACTTCTATAACTTCATCAATCTAATTCCCATCAAATGGCACAAATCTTCCACATCCTTCTATGATAATTTTGCTGGGACCCTATTCCCTAACACATAAATGTGAATTTTGACAATATTGTGAAGTTTGTATTGCATAACATTAAACGGTAATGGTAACGATTTTTCGAAAAGTGAATTTCACAATATTGTCCAAATTTAATTGTGACAATATTGTGAAATTCGTTTTTCGTAAAATCGTTACCGTTACCGTTGAAAGTGATGAAATACAAACTTCACAATATTGTCAAAATTCACATTTATGTGTTTGGGAATAGGGCCTCAGATTAACTTGAAACCCAAAACAAAATAGAAATTTAAATTTTTTTTTTGTTTATTTGATTTTTTATTATTGCACTGGGATCAAAATATATTTATCTGTGGTTTGATTTGTGTTTTATCGTTTCGATTTTTTTTTTGCCTAACCTTTCCATCGGCATTGAATTCAAAATAGATAACAACGAGAAAAAATAACGTTGAGGAATTGTAGCTACGAAAGGAAAATATCAATATTGTAATTATTCAATAGCAAATTGCTAGATGTACATTACCCTGTGGAGTACTTTTTCTTGTTAAGGTTTGTTATATTTTTGTTATTGTCTGCTTAAGTATTTTATTTATGTTTGTTTCATAATTTCAATATTTTTGGTTTTATGTCTTGATAATAACAGATATATTGTAATGTAAACATTAAATAACAATAAAATGTGATGATATGAATTTTGCAACAATATTGACAATGATGATCTGGTAATTTCAGATTAGAAAAAATACATACTGATACTTTACCGTTTCCAAATATGAATGCCAACTACAATTATGACTCTGAATTACGTTCTCTGGAGAATTTATGAATTTTGTTTTGAAATTGAAATACTTACGAACAACGTCCTAAACAATTTAATCTTTGAACAACTTTTTAAGATTGACTAAAAATATGAGAATTCTGTTTCATATTAGTTTAATCCTCAACTTCTACAAGTATAACAGATTATTTTTTCTCCATATGTGTGATTTTATCATTAAACTATGTAGTATTCACTTTGTGAATATGGACTTTTAATACAAAAACCTTAAATTATGATACATAACCATGTAAACACGCCCGGTATATCGATTTATCCCCCCCGGTACAAACCCTTGAGATTGGGAATCTCTTATTTATCTAATTTATCTTGACATTCTAATATTTAATGTTTAAATTAAAATTAACATACATATTAATAATAAATACCTTAAGTTGTAACTGTTGATTGATGTCATCAATATTCTGTTGCTTTAGGTTATTTGTTTGATTTTCCAATATCCCTTGACTAGCGTTTGACCTTTTAACTTCCCATTTATATATCTGCCTTTGAATCCATGCGGTTTTAACAACCGGAAAAACCATCAAACAAACGATTGTCTCTAACTGTGGTAATAGCTTCGATCACTGTTATCCTTGCTATTCATACTTCGATAACATCAGTGGATACTTTATCTTCATGTACTGCCACAATTTATAAAGCAGATTTCAGGAATTCTTAATTTATTTTGATGATGTTATAAGTAAACAATCATTAGTAATTTATCACTTGTATTTACTAAATCAATAACTTTTTTTTGCTTATTTATCAAACAAAATAGACATCCAAATCACACACTAATGAAAACAGTGTTAACTTTTTTTTGTATAAATTAAAGAAATTTCTTTTTAAAATCAAAATCAAATGTAATTATTATTTATTTTTGATAAGTTTTAGGTAATGTTTAATAACAAAACTGAATTGAAACTTTTCTTTTGAAAAGCCAAAAATGGAATGAATAATAATTTTTTTCCAAAATTAAAAATTGCAAAAATGTGATTTTGCTTTTGACCTCTTCTAATCAATCGTGTCATATTCGAAATTCAGCAAATGATTAACCACGACGTCTGTTCATTAGCATTGGAAATAAAAATTTAGTACGTTCGTTTGCTTTTTATAGTATGTTCAAAATTTAACTAGCAGTTAAGTTTTAGAAAATTTTAAAATTATTATTAATGTAAAAATGAACGGAAACTAATGAAATGCATTTTTATTGAATTGAAAACGAAGATGAATTTGGTTTTATTATTGTTTCGCGATTATTGCGATCGTTACACCATGAATTCAAGGTAGAAACCAAGATTTCTACTCTTGAAATCACAAAAACGTCGCCATCCCCTCCATGACAGAAAACCACCGAACTACTTCCACTTATTAAACTGTATCTGGGATCGAGATACCCACAGTCACTGGCGTCAAGACCGATGACCGGTTCCAACACTCATGAAGTCCTTAAGAACTTCACTGAGTATTGAGACCGACCATCCATCCGAACGTCAGCACCATGGACACCCCGATACAACCAGTAAGTATGACCTGAAGATGTGAACCCCAGAGACGACAATCAGCCAGAGGAACAACCCTACCTAACGAAAAGACATCATTCCCTGATGTCTTTCGCGTGATGGACTCCAAGATTCTTACCGCTCATATCTATGCACTCGTAGAGTACATTTCCAATCTTAGTCTTAATCATTGCAGGTAAGAACTTTGGAGCCAATTTTGCCGAGAACTTTTTGGTAGCGTCACTCAAATGATGTTGCCGTACAAACACACGTTGTTGTGGTTGAAAAGTCCGTAGTTTAGATCGCAGGTTGTATTGATGTTGCGATTTTTTGAAGGCTGCTTTTAAATTTTGTTGAACCCGGTTCCTAAGCAGAGTCAAATGATCAGTGCGTTCCATTTCCTCACCAGCATCTTCACCCAGCTGGTGTAGTGATCTCAACAATTGGTAAGTATTCCCATCCGAGATTGGATGTTGACCAAATAATAAATAGTACGGTGAGTACTTGGTAGCTGAATGTACTGCAGCCCGCAGTGCATATGCGATTTCACCAATTTGTGAATCCCACTTGGTGTGTTGACCTTTAATGAACGCTCGAATTGCTGCTAGAACTGACCTATTGACCCGCTCTGACGCGTTACTTTGAGGACTATAGACACCGGTCCTAATGTGTTTAATGCCGAAATCTGACAAAAGACTTTGAAAGTTCCTACTAGTGAACTGTTTGCCATTGTCACTGTGTAGAAACTCTGGTACCCCATATGTAAGAAACACTTCATTCCTTAGAAAAGCATTCACCTTCGGTGAAGTTGCGTTTCTAAGTGGTTTCAGTAGTACAAACTTCGTAGCATGATCCAGAACTATCAATAACACCGTATTCCCAAGTGTAGAACGAGGATACGGTCCCAAAAAATCTATATAGACTCTCTGCCATGGACGTGCTGTTTCGAATTGATATTGCATCGGAGGACGCAATATCTGATTCGTGGCTTTTGTTTGTTTACATGTGTCGCAGGACACAACATAGTTGTGAACCTGTGACGCCATGCCCGGCCAATAATAAAGACGTCGAAAATATGTGTGATGTAATGATGGGAAATTAAATGTACTAGGTGATTTTATTCTGGTTTCCTGAGTGGTGATCGATCGTCCTGCGTTGCTACATCTCTCGTCGTTTTCTTCGGGCTCATTGGATGTTGAACCGAGGGTACCATCCCCGAAGCATGTACTCTCGGACGGTAGTTTACCGACGGGTGACAATATGAACAATTTGCGTAAATAACGTCCGGTTTATTACATTTCCAGCAGTGCAATTTTATCCGATTCTTAGAGCAATCAGGAGCTCGATGACCATTTATTCCACATCTGAAGCACACTATTGGTTGTCTAGACATTGATGGACCAGGTTGACTGTTGTCAAATGTTATGCTAGGTCGCTGCAATATCCGTCTCTGTGTTGAATCCACCGCATCAATATATCCATGTTGTTCTGCTTCAGCATCCACCTCATAATCATCCATTTGTTGTACCTCGCTAATTCTTAAATTTGATGTTCTGGTTGGAACTGGTGTGGACCACAAACGTTCAAACTTCTGACATAGAGTCCGAAGTTCATCAATAGAATGTATTGTTGCTGCAAGTGTAGCATTTTTGAGCTCCACACTCAGTCCCTCCCGAGCAATCTCTAGCATTTCTCGGTCAGCAAATGGACGTGCTAAGCGACGGTTTAACGAACCAATCTCCACCAGATATTCGTATACGCTCTCCTTTGACTTTTGTTTGCGGTTCAGAAGAACGCGCAAGATCGCCTTATCATCAGTGAGCGTACCGAAGGTTTGTAGGAGTCCCTCCCTTAGCACTGGATAGGTCACCACCTCATGTTCATGAGTTAAGTTCAAATAGTATCTGTCGGCAGCCCCCTTGAGATACCGCGGAAAAGTAGACCTAAGGTCGTCCCAATTCACGCGGTCCCTCCTGGCAGCCGCCTCAACTCTGTGAACGAACTCATGAACATCAGGAGAGTGACCATCTCCTGTGAAGTTTGGAACCCAATTTGAGTCATAACGACTCAAATTGTTCCCACGAACCCCTCGGTACTCCACTGGTGCTAACGCTGGAGCCGCGTCACGCCATACCTGAGGAGGTTGGTTGTATGGTGGTGGTGCTGTTAGTGGAGCTTGTGGATAATTTAATGATTGTTGTTGTACCAATGCTGGATTGTTGTGTATGTGTTCAGCTTGGAAAGATGGACCCAATAGTGGTATTGCAAGGTCCTCTGCTCTCAAACCTGATTGCTGAAAATAAGCCGGTGGTAATTGTTCCGACCGTCTCTGTTGTTGATGGTCTGTACGATTCAGACTATTTATTGTCTCAGTTATTGGCTGTACTGGGATCGGTGTGGATCTCTCACCTGGTCGAAAAGCAGGTGAAGCAGATGGAGCAGATGATACTCCTGGTTTATTTTGTATAATTGGACGTGTTGACAGTGATCCTATTATATCCCAGGCGCGTGACAATTGCGAGATAGCGTAGGTGCGGGCTTCTTGCAAGTCATTGCGAGGACCCAACCTATTCATCCTACCTGTATAATGCAACACTCGATTCGCCAAACCATCTAAGAAGATCTGATTAACCGGTGGTTGAAGTCGACGTACCTGATCTAAAACAACTTGTGCTGCCTGCACCACCGTTTGAGACTCAGCTACCAAGTCTCTCGCATGAGATACCGTTACTGGAACTGCACCATGATTTACGTGGTTTCGCAGTTCCTCTGCCCAATTGACCCCCCTAAAATCCACACCCCGAACCAGACACTCGATCTGCAGTTCACCGGATTCCAAACCATAGAACGGATGGTCCACGCCAATGTGACTTGACATTTTGATGGTAAAACTTATAGAATCCAGAATTCACAATAACAAATAACGATAATAAAACCAATCTCAACAACAAAAAATGTAGCTAGTATGCTGTAAAAGTGTAAACAATAAAAAACGCAAAACGACAAAAAACCAACGAACGCCCCAAAAAAAACAGAAAATTTTTGTAAAAAAACAAACTTCGTAAAGGAACCAGAGGAAAGACCGTCGTAGTTAATCCTTGCTGAACCTGTACAAAAATTCCTAAGATATTGTATATATAAAAGTATAATTTATTTATTTTAATTTCAGATATGCTGAAATTTCAGAATTAATTATATACCTAAAATTATTTATTGACGACACACCCCTATGGAAAAAATATTTATTTATTTTAAAATTTGAAAAAAAAATATTTAAAGATGTTTATTTATTGGGTGGTCCTCTTAACTCAAAATATTTATTTAATTTTTTTTTTAAAAAAAATAATAGATATTTATTTATATCTTGATGTCTTGCTTATTTAAAAAAAATTTATTTATTTAGTTACCTAAAATTAACTTAAATTAAAGAAAAATTATTTATTTAATAAAAAATATTTATTTAGTTTTTTGAAAAATTTGTTTGATTTATTTTATTTTTTTATTTAATAATATAAGAGATTCCCAAAATCAAGATTCGTCTGGAGACAATTTAAAAAGTAAGTATGGTACAATATCCATTTTGTTTAAATTTGAAATATCGCGTTCGCGAGCCCACTCCAACAATGCATGTGAGAACCTACTGGAAAAGCCCCTAACGACCAGATTCTACAGAACAGATTCTCCCCAACCTAATAAAACAATCACAACTGTCACGATTAGACACTAGGTCCATTTCTACTGACCCAGTTGTGCTTGTTTAACCTACAAATAAATTACAACTAAACCTAATGCGAAAGTTGTAGAACGCTCCCGAGCACCAGACTTCAAACCCTAAACTCTATGAAAAATTGTTTTATTGTAAAAGCTAAATGGAAAAATGGAAAGTTTTTGAATTTGTATGAGGTGAAGCCTCTGATCCTGAAAGCAAAAGTATAATTGGTCCTTCTCTTCATTACACCGAAGAAGCCTCTGAGCAAGGAATGATACTACTGGTTTGCACCTAAGTACAAACACAGCAACACCACTCCTCGTCCCTGAGAACTTCCTTGCCGAATGAAGAGAAGAAACCAATGTTCTTCGATCGCATAACCCCGATGGCCATAGGCGATCTAAGAACGACATCAATGTTAAAGAGTGAAGCTCTATGGATGGCTTTTTAGGCCTACCGCTGGGAAAAGTGAATCAATAAACCTAAATAATATATAACCTATCCATAATCTAAATAATTTCCCACTTAAAAAGTGCTAAATCGAAACATGAAATACATAATATGTGTCAACAAAGTTTTACACGAAATTAATTAAATCTAATCTTCAGACTAGATAATAAATTGGTAATTTATATTATAAAAAAAATTACGATTATTTTAAATTCAAACCAAGCTTACTAATTTCCAAGTTATTAACTCTAATATATTTGTTTAGGTCAAATTTTTCCGCTTTACTTATTGTATTCAAAACAAACAACAAAAATAAATGTTAGCTAAAAATAATTATTTCTATCTTTATCTTATTTTTTAGATTAATCGCAATAAAAAATAATTTTAAAAATGGTAACTAAACACTTACTAAATCTAACCATAATCAAAAAAAACATACAATTAATTTCATATATAAATTAATTGCATCATCCAAAAATATGTACAATATATAAACAATTATATGTACAATATGTATGTGGTAGCATAAAAAAATTTCAAAAAAAAACTGCTTCCCCAAAACGGTTTTCTTTTTTCCAAATAAAAAACAATTAGTATTACTAAAAGTAGATGACAGCACAAAAAACAATCTCCAAAAAAATTGCTGTCCCAAAACGGTTTTTTTCAAAATAAAAAAAAATTAGTCTTAACTAATTATACAATGAGGAACAGGGGCCTCCTGTGGACCAGTCCACTCCTCTACCTGTCGCATGGTCGGTGAGATGGGAACCACCTCAACCAGCTCCTCTATTTGAGTACTCTTGGTCGAGGAAGCTCCCAGCTCCACGACCAAGCGACTCTCCTTCTCCCTTCTTCTCCTCTCCTTCCTCTTCAGGTGAGAGCTCCTATTTCTATTTATCCTCCTTCTCTCACGCCAGCCCACATTCACTTCCTCAGTCACTTCATCCATCTCATCCGCTTCCTCATTCACCCCATTCAACTCCTCATTCACTATCTCACAAATCAATTTATCCAGAAACTCATCATATTTTTCTTCATAAATATCATCCATTAATTCCAAAAATATTTTATGTTTTACTTCATCCAGAATCACATTCATCATTTCATCCACCACATTCCTCGCCTCAACCATTCTCTCTTTTCTCTCTTCATTCGCTCTCCCATCCACTTCATTCATCCAGGGCTCAAACCCACCTGGCCGACACCTCCTTAATAACCCCTGACCCCTCATAATTGTATACATTCTTAACAAAATTCAAAATATATAATTTCCTTAATCAAAACCAAAACGAAACCAATAACTGGTTTATTTCAAGATACACAAAAAGCTGATTGACAACCACGGCCCAAACCGGTTGCCACCACCCTATTACCAAAAAAAAAACCACAACTGGTTTATCCTAAAACTTACAAAGAGAAACGCGAAATTCTTTAAATTTTTGAAAATATAAATTTAGAGTACTTATGATAAATATACACATGAACACCCTAGAAACTAAACCTTTATTTTTCCCTCTAGCTTTTTAACAAAATTTAGCTAAATAAACCGACGCGAAAAATAAACTATATATAGATATTAATTAATCTAAATTGAAATGATCAATTAATATATAAATATATACATATAATCATATGAAATGTTCCACAAAAAAAATTTTTTTTTCAAACAAAAAAACCGGCTTGCCAACGCCCAAACTGGAAAATATTCATATATATATCTAAAAAAAAGCTAACGGGTCCCTTTTTGTTCGGCGCTACGTGTTGTAGTATTTCCCTGTTTCGGGCTCTACGTTGTAGTGTTCACTTTGTGAATATGGACTTTTAATACAAAAACCTTAAATTATGATACATAACCATGTAAACACGCCCGGTATATCGATTTATCCCCCCCGGTACAAACCCTTGAGATTGGGAATCTCTTATTTATCTAATTTATCTTGACATTCTAATATTTAATGTTTAAATTAAAATTAACATACATATTAATAATAAATACCTTAAGTTGTAACTGTTGATTGATGTCATCAATATTCTGTTGCTTTAGGTTATTTGTTTGATTTTCCAATATCCCTTGACTAGCGTTTGACCTTTTAACTTCCCATTTATATATCTGCCTTTGAATCCATGCGGTTTTAACAACCGGAAAAACCATCAAACAAACGATTGTCTCTAACTGTGGTAATAGCTTCGATCACTGTTATCCTTGCTATTCATACTTCGATAACATCAGTGGATACTTTATCTTCATGTACTGCCACAATTTATAAAGCAGATTTCAGGAATTCTTAATTTATTTTGATGATGTTATAAGTAAACAATCATTAGTAATTTATCACTTGTATTTACTAAATCAATAACTTTTTTTTGCTTATTTATCAAACAAAATAGACATCCAAATCACACACTAATGAAAACAGTGTTAACTTTTTTTTGTATAAATTAAAGAAATTTCTTTTTAAAATCAAAATCAAATGTAATTATTATTTATTTTTGATAAGTTTTAGGTAATGTTTAATAACAAAACTGAATTGAAACTTTTCTTTTGAAAAGCCAAAAATGGAATGAATAATAATTTTTTTCCAAAATTAAAAATTGCAAAAATGTGATTTTGCTTTTGACCTCTTCTAATCAATCGTGTCATATTCGAAATTCAGCAAATGATTAACCACGACGTCTGTTCATTAGCATTGGAAATAAAAATTTAGTACGTTCGTTTGCTTTTTATAGTATGTTCAAAATTTAACTAGCAGTTAAGTTTTAGAAAATTTTAAAATTATTATTAATGTAAAAATGAACGGAAACTAATGAAATGCATTTTTATTGAATTGAAAACGAAGATGAATTTGGTTTTATTATTGTTTCGCGATTATTGCGATCGTTACAACTACGGATAGGAATAACTGTTCAATCTAAGAAGTCATTAGTAAATAAAAATTAATTTTGGATATATTTTTTATTTAGTCAAATAAGGTATCCTATGAAAGAGCTATACTTCAGTATTCTTTACAAATACCTAGGAATTTTAAATAATTTTTGGCCAACCATACAACATTTTAAAGAACTAGAATGTTTTGTATGAAAAATATAGCAAAGTATTAAATTGAATTGAATTGTGTGAAAACACCATTTAAAATACTTGCAATAAAATTTTTCAGTGCAAATTTTGCAGCTTAATTGACAGAATAGTTTGAAAAAATCTACAGAGACGATAAACAGTTTTCTGGAGACCTTCCTTTTCATACTTTTTTTAATTTGGCAGAACTATGAAAAGCTTCGCTTCAAACTTATGTATCAAGTCACAATTGTTCATCAAAATCAAACTTATCAAGACTTAGTTTTAATGTATTTGAGGCAACGTCCTTCCACCGCCTGAATTTGTCTGATTTTATCTAACTCACCGCATCACCGCAGACCAAAAATTTTAAAAGAAAAATAACATTGATTTAGTATTTTTCGCGTAATAGTCAAACCAAATTTTTATGTATATTTATAATTAAAAGAATATATATCTGCCAGGTTGCCTATCAAAATTTGGCCGCCAGTATTTTTAATTAAATTATTTTTAATTGATTTTTGGGAAAAAATTTCGTTCACTTGTTTTTTAAATAAAATATCGTCTACATCACGGCAATTTATATAAAGATTCTAAAAATTCACGGTGGCCGTTGCGCACCTGGCCGCACCTCTTCGCAGCCAGGTGTAAATAGGTATGATTTCAATACATTTATACGTTCATAACGTACATTGATTAATTCTATATCAAATTGAAGCTAATTTTTTTCTATTTATTATCATATATGGTTGCCTAACTAAATCCGGCCGCAAATAAGGGTTGCTGGCTGTTAAAGATAATAAATATTTAAGGTAGAGTGAAAGAGAGTTAGCGCGTAACATCATTTGTCAGACGAGGAAAGCGATTGCCAGCTGAACGACGCTTTTAAGCCATTGCGAATGCGTCGAATGTTAGTGTTCTTAACCACCGGGGAGTAATAGCGACGACTTAATAAATACTCCAAAAAAAATTGTCTTCTTTTTTAAAATGACAAATTTAAAAATTACAACAAAAAATGGTACAATCTTAGTTTATCAAAAAAATTGGCAGAAATGAGGGGATCAAAAGTTATAAAGGATCAAGCTTTCAATTTTGCCTTGGTCCCCCCTTGGTTTTTTTTTCTTATTTTCCTTATTTTATTTATTTATTTTAAAATTTTAAAAAATACCTTGGTCCCCCCTTTGAGTTTGATCAAGGGGATCAAGGTAAAATTGAAAGTTTGATCCTTTATAACTTTTGATCCCCTCATTTCCGCAAATTTTTTTTTCATAATTAGGATGCAGAGGACCTAATCTTTCTATTTATCTGAAAAAAAACGCAAATTTATTTGAGGGGATAAACTAGGAATGTTCCCAAAAAATTAATATTGATTTAGGCCGGATTTAATTAGGCAACCATATATGATTATAAAAAGAAAAAAATTAGCTTTAATTTGATATAGAATTAATCAATGTACGTTATGAACGTATAAATGTATCGAAATCATACCTGTTTACGCCTGGCTGCGAAGAGGTGCGGCCAGCTGCGCAACGGCAACCGTGATTTTTTAGAATCGTTATATAATTTGCCGTGATGTAGACGACATTTTATTTAAAAAATCCCAGCGGCAGGTATATCCGCTAGAAATAGGTAGATTTCGGGGTCAGACGGTTTTGTGTCCAAATAAAATTAGATAAGTCAGATTAGTTTAAATAAAAAATATAAGTAGAAACAGAATAATTCAAAAAAATTATCGAACCAAATTAAATACATTATCCGAACTAACGCCATCAACACAATTTCGGAACAGTTTTATTTAAGTTGGTTTAAACTACTTTTAATAACATATTAAATCCACCAAAGATCAAATGAACTACGTCACAACTACAATTATACCATCACATATAATTTATAATCAAACATTATCAAACAATTTTATTTCAAAATCATCTTTTGTTGTTGTGTTTTTTTGTTCTTATTTAATCTTTTTTCAAACGGTTACTTAGTAAAAAAAATAAAAACAAAAGAGATTTTGATAATTTTTCTATGGTATTAAATGGGTTGATATTTTTCTTGTAAGGGTTGCATTATAATGCTTATAAAAATGGAACTTTTTGGGTTAGAAAGCTGAAATTTTTTGAGGCTATAGCTGAAAAGTATGTTTAAAAGCTAAAATGAATTTAAATAACATAAACTGAAACATGATGAAAGCATTGCCTTTTGCGTTTGTTTTTATTTCAACAACCGTAGGGTCTCAATCGTTAGATTTAAACTATTATTTTTGAAAATTTTGAAAAGATTTATATTTTAAGTACGTGAAAAAAAGTTTTCAACTATGAGCTTGGCCATTTCAGCTAGATAAAGGGCAGCAAAGTTTAGTAAATTTTTAAAACAGCTGATTTTTGAGGAACCTGAAACGCCAAAGTGGTCATCTGGATAAAAATGATAAAAAAAGGTTCAAATATTCAATATTTATAAATTTTATTAAAATATTATTATTCAAACGGAAGTTATAGCGCCCTAGATTATTCGACTTTTTAGGCTCTAGCCGCTTAACCGGTACCCGGATATGGCCAGTTCACGAACTTGTCCAAGACATTATTTGCCGTAACATACACAGAAAATTATTTTGGTGTAGGTCAAAAAATGCGACCGTGAGAGTGCCGCTAAATTCCGTTATACCTCATATCGTTATATATATATATATATATATATATATATAATTTTTTTTTTTTTTTGTTTTTCCATCTCCGCTTATCACAAATAGTCGTTTAGCATCAAAATTTTTCCGAAATTCCGAGATGAAGCCCATTGCAATAGGTAGATTTTTATATGAAATCTACCTAAAATAAGTGAACGAAATTTTTTCCCAAAAATCAATTAAAAATAATTTAATTAAAAATACTGGCGGCCAAATTTTGATAGGCAACCTGGCAGATATATATTCTCCTAATTATAAATACACATAAAAATTTGGATTTAGCAAAAAATCGATGAGCGCACTAATCCTGCAGCCGGATCTCGTACTATAAGAGTTTATAGTAATGCACGCCTATTAGACTCTCTCTATTATCCCAAATGTCGAGAGATGCCAAACACGTGAGAGACAAATATTGAAAATTTCTTATAAATCTAATATTTAAGTTTTGCAGACTGAAGTTGATCTTTTTATGATTATTTTGTTAAATGTTTTGGAAACT
This sequence comes from Diogma glabrata, assembly GCA_963693315.1. Classification (NCBI taxonomy): domain Eukaryota; kingdom Metazoa; phylum Arthropoda; class Insecta; order Diptera; family Cylindrotomidae; genus Diogma; species Diogma glabrata. The sequence goes on from OY856186.1 coordinate 42,249,833, forward strand.
AGCAACAGTGGTGCATATCAGGGTGACCCGAATGAAGTGATTACATCTTTAATTTTCATTTTTATTCCTTGTTTTTAAGTTCTGAAAATTCTTATATCTTCTTGTTATATAACGGTTTTTTGCCATTCGTGTCGCAAACAAAAATTTTAAATGCCTAAGTGCCACATGAACCAATTTGTATTATAAAATTTAAAAAAAATGCTACCGATTTTATATTACTAAGTGTTGTTTAATTTTGTTTCTTTTAAAATTAATTTCAAACTTTTTGATAAACCAAAAAATGATTTTCAAAAATAACCATTAGAACTCAAGTCCCAAAATATCAATGATTTTTTTAACGATACCAATTTTTCATTCGCTCACTATTTTTCATTTTCCTTAAAAATCATTTCCCACCACAAGATTTCAAAATACCCAAACAAGTTCTTCATTAAAACTCATATATGATCATAACATTATATTGTTGGTTTTTAAACAAAAATCAAAGTACAAATGATAAAGTATAAAACTTACTTAAATATAAGAAAAAAATGTGATGACATTTTTTCTTACATTTTGCTCTCTACTGATAAGTCCTAGTCATAATAAAATCATTTTTATTTTTTGTTTCATATGCACGAACACCTCTTCTTAGTAGTTGGTAAATAAACTTGTAGTGGTTTTTATTGACCTGCGATACTTTATACAATCATCATATTTTTAATCAAACACCACTCATCAACCAACTCAAGTAACGGTGAAAAGTTCTGGAAACAGAATGTGTCACAAGCTCATGAATAAAGCTCAATAACTCAATTTGCCCTTGATATATTAGCAAACCAAATTGCCATATCTATAAATATTTATGTTAACAAAAATTACTTTTTGTAATCATATTTTTAAATGCTAATCATCTCCGTTGCTCCTTTTAACATCCAGAAATGATTAATGAAAAAAATTTTATTTCTTCATCTGTAAATCAAAAGAAATTCTAAATTATTTCCTCATTCGACTTTTTATAATCAGTTAAAAAACAAATAAAAAATTTTCATTTCAAATAAATTTTCTTTGTTGTGTTTTTCTTTGATTCATTTCAAAAACAAAAAACTAATACATAAAGAAGAAAATTAATAATATAAATTCATTTATTATTTCAAAATCAGCAACAAATTTAATCTCAACACAAACAAGAATATTAAATAAATTCTTAAATTTTCTTGTAATATATTCACTTTTTTTCCTATTTTACACAACAGCAACAAAAAACACAAGAGATAAAAAAGAAAAGTTGATGCTTTGAAATAACAAAAAACACAAACCAAAATCAAAATGAAAATTCTAAAGTTGTCGTTTGTATTGAGAAAATTTAAATTTAGAAAAGAAAAAATAATTTTATTCGGTTTTCCATAACCCAAAAAAAAGTTTAACCAATAAAGTTTAACCAATTCGAATAAAAACCGAAATCGAAAGTTTCTCAGAAGCAGAAGATGAAGTATTTTACCGAATACTTTAAAGTTGAAAGAAAGGAAAACAAAATATTTTATTCTTAAATTGAGGTGCGAGGAAGTTCTTGAATATTGAAAACAAAATTATATGATTTTGATTGATAGGAAACAAGAGCTTGGAATAGTGTATTTTTCAAGATTTTTGATGGACCAATAGTAAAGCCCTTTTCCAATTTATTGTAACATCTGTGTCTTATTCTTGATATTATCCATTTACCAGATTCATTGTGAAAAAAATATTAGGATTCTTGTCGGGGAGGAAGAAATTATTCAATTCTAAGAGTCACGTATTCGCAAATGAATACAACATTTTTGCACGTTGCACGTCGCACGTTGCAATATTTTTGTTGAAAACAAAGCATAAAAAGTTGTAATAGAATCTCTGATCTCTTATCTCAAATCTTTTATTTTTTGTACATGTTTGATAAGGTTTAAAAGCTTTGACTTTATAATGCATTTTATTAACAAGAATGACTTTCCTCAAAAGATGCACATTTTAACATTTTGCACTTTTCTCAACTCTCAAATTCCTAGCATTGAAGTTTTAATAGAATTGAATTACGGTAAAACCGCTGGGTTAATGTTATTAAGTTTTCTCCTTTCTGCGCTACCAACAGTACTCATAAGTCACGATGACTATATGAGAATAAGACAAATTTTTGTTTACAATTCACATTAAATCAACAACTTTAGATTAATTCAGTAAGAGTCAGTTTGTGGTCGTACAAACATAGTGTTTACAGTTATACGGAAATATATATTTAGTAGTTAAAATAATATTATAAATATTTCTGTCAAATTAGAATATTACATCTTAGAAGCACTTAACTCTAAAACAATTATCAGTATATGCGTTAAAATTGTTTTACCGATCCTATGTAAGCTAAGTTTATTCGTTCGATTTCTTATTAGAACAATAAATGCAATCGTTGTTTTAGGATATTTTCGTTCTTTGTTTCCAATAAATTTCACGAATAAAACCATGAGTAAATGTTTTATTCGAGACAGTTCGAGAAGATCCTCAAGTGCTTGAAGAACAGAAAAAAGGTGTACTTTTTTTTATTCTACCAAGTTTCATGGTATTCATTTATTTTTTTGCGAAAATTATATAAATTATAAATCATATTAATTATAAATTAGTAAAAAATAATAAATATAATGAAATAAAGAAAAATTATTGTTAGCAACGAACACGTTTAAAATTAGGTTTTTCTGTTATCTATTATTGGGTCTTGCGTCGTGCCATACCATTACTGTTATTATATCGTATACTTGATTAATATTCCACGTTAAGGTCAAATTTTATCTTGATTAATATTATCAAATATTTAATTCCAATTAATTCATTCAATTGAACGAAATAAAAAATATCATCGTCATCAGTTCTTGAAGGTGGTATAAGGGATCATCGTCAACTTTTGCAGCAAAGAATATCTACACCATATTTTTTGTCAACAAACAATTTGATTTTTATTTTTTATTTATTTTAAAGAATATCGATTTCGACTTCCGTCGAATTATTATTCTTCTTTCTAAAAACTAAAGATAACAACAATAAGATATATGAATACATCACTAATCACATCGAAAAATTAAATAAAGATCCAACGAATGAATTCAATGCACAAATAAAAACTATCATCAACAAATCTATCAACATATTAAGTTTATAAGAATATAAGGTATAACAAAATGATAAAACCAACAGCACCAAGTATAAGAGGATTACCAAAAATACACAACCAGATACACCGATAAGACCATTAATTAATTTCACCACAGCACCAACATACAGAATAGCGAAGTACATAAACAAACTATTGAAATACCACATAAAATTTGATTACAGTTATTCAGTCAAAAATAACACAGAATTAATCAATAGAATAGAACCAATAATAATACCTCACAACGCAAAATTAGCATCGTTTGATATTTCACACATAACAATGAGTATTATCAAAAAACAGAAGGATTACCTATGGGTAGCTCACTATCTGGAACATTAGCCGAAATATATCTCAACGATTTTGAAACAAAATATATACATAATAACTCAAATCCACACAAAGAAAATATCATTTATTGGTATCGCTACGTTGATGATATAATTTTATTATTCAAAGGAACAAATAGACAGCTTAATTTATTACATCAATACATGAACAGCATAGAACCTTCCATTAAATTCACGTTAGAAAATGAAGGAAATAACACAATAAACTTTTTGGATTTATCAATCAAAAATGTAGATTCAAAACACACATTCAAAATATTCCGAAAACCAACCCAAACGGATCAAACAATAAATATCAAATCACATCATCCATATCAACATAAACTAGCTGCCTACAACCACATGATCAATAGATTGAACACTATACCGATGAACGCTGAAAATTATGAAGACGAGCTAAACAATATAAAATACATAGCCAGTAAAAATGGATATAAAAATGAAATGATTGACACATTAAATAGAAAACATAAAAACAAGAAAAATTTGCGAACCCTAACAACGTTGAAGAATGAAGAAAACTTAGCAGGTAAAAAATACGTAGGCGTAACATACAATAAAACAACATTCAAAATAATGCAAAAAACTTTAAAAAAAATATTGATATATTGCGGCTTACAAAAACAAAAATAAAATGGAAAACTACCTAAAAACTAAAAAAACCCAAAGCTTAGACACAGGTGTTTATAAGCTTACCTGTGACGACTGAAGTAAATTTTACATAGGCCAGACGGGGAGGTCCTTCAAAAAAGATTTATCGAGCAAACCATTGAAATTAACAGAAGCGATCCAAAATCCAGATATGCCCAACATTTGAAAATAGAAAAACACAAATACACCAATATCAACACAAATTTAACCGTATTACATAAAAAAAGAAAAGGACAACATCTAGACATACTGGAAGAAATAGAAATATATAAACATATAGTAAAAACAATAACAATATTTTAAATGATAAAATCAACACTAAAACTAACAAAATATATGACATAATAATAAAAAACAGCAGTGGAAATAGTATATAAGTAATAGTTTAAGCAAAAATTGTAATAATAATTTAAGAGAATAATAACACTAGTTTACAAATTTTAAGCTTTTTTTGTCTCCCTGAATAAAACCCAACTTTTCTTATAGATTTGGACCTTCTGAACACGAATATCTTTTTTGGTTAGCTCTTGTTTTTGAGATATTCACGAAAAACCATTTTTTTCGGTGATCAAAAATGTTGTTTCGGTTTTTGGATCTCATATTTTACAAAACAAACAAATTAAATATATTTATACAACAAGTGCATAGTAAATATGCCAACAAACATTTTGAGTTATACATATTTTGTAAAAATCCGTTAAGGAAGTTACAGTGGAAAAAAGTTGAAAAAATACGAAAAATTCACGTTTTTTTTAAATTTTTCCATTTTCAACACCATAAATTGTAAACAAATAAAGACACAATAATTTTTTTAAATTTCTTGGAGCCTATAGTAACTTCAGTTTTCTTTCTTTTAAGGTAAAAGATACGAATATTGGTGCAGTTTGCACCAAGTTATACAAGTTTTCCCAAAGAAAGTCAAAACTCAAAATTTGGAAAAAATAGTTTTTTACTTAATTTATTGTACCTTAAATAATAATTTTGAATGTTCAGTCGTTCTCAAACATCAGTAAAGAATTATTTTATAGTAAACTATAATTTCCATTTTTGTTTTCGAAGTTGGGAATTGGATCGATATGAGACGTATATAGAAAAATATAAACAAAAGATAATGAATTGCAAGAAGAGGCAAAACATCATAACATCAGAACTATTTAAGTTAGTTCAAGCACCATAAAGTTAAGCCCCTATTTATGTCTATTAATACCTGTAAGGTTTGTTTCTTTTCTGTTTGTGGTTTTTTGATAATGCAAATTTTATTGTCATATTTAATTTGTTTGTTTTGTAAAATATGAGATCCAAAAACCGAAACAACATTTTTGATCACCAAAAAATTTGGTTTTTCGTGAATATCTCAAAAACAAGAGCTAACCAAAAAAATGAATATGATATTCGTGTTCAGGAGGTCCAAATCTATAAGAAAAGTTGGGTTTTATTTCGGGAGATTTTTCTTGTAAACTAGTGTAATTTAAGAACTGAGGATGACGTAAGTCGAAATCGATATTCTTTAAAATAAATAAAAAATAAAAATCAAATTGTTACTATAAGGAAGTTTATATTATTATAAATAAATTTAAAAATAAACAGTAAAAAGTATATTTTTAAATATTGCATTTTAATTCAAAAGTGACAAAAGCACACAAACAGTGAATAATATGGAAAACCATAATAACACATAAAGCAGATTATTCTACTACAAAAACTAATAAATTTTAATCGAACTCATTCACAACATTATCCACAACTGGTGAAACATTTGACGCAATATTCAGTAATACTAATTTAGTCATTAACGTGAGTGGCTAAATTTATTTAGTATGGTAGGTCGGATCCGATAAAACTTTATGGTGAGATGATGTTCTTCTATTTACATTTCATATTCATATTAGATGAAATGGTGGTGAACTCCTTTGCTTTTTTACTATTTTTGGGTCGTTAAAGTCTACTTTAAAGCCCTCCTTTCCTGCAATTCAGAATTTACGTACTTAAGCTAGTTGCAACAAGCTCAAGGCCTACATAGGGTCACCAGATATCCTCTTTTAAGAGAACAAGTCCTCTTTTGAAATCAAGAAATTTATCCGGCATCTTTTTCAAAATAATGATTTTTGTCCTCTTTTTGCCCATTCGTCAAACATAAATCGTCAATTATCTTGTACATATTTAATTTATCTTTTGAATAAAGTTTTTCTTATTATGTTAGACGTTTTTCTAATTATGTTACAATATTATCAATACTATCGGCGAGCGTGCATTTTTTTCAAAATAATTTTTTAACAAACTTGGATCTCATCAATATTGAATATAGTGTATTTGGATCTCATTAATATAGTTCGCGATGAATTCCAAACAATTTAACTGAAAACAAAATGTGTGAAATGGTTTGAAATGGTGCAAAGCAAAAATTGAACGACTTGTTTTAAATTACGAAGATTAAATTTGATATATATATCAACATCGCAACTGGAGAAACAGATAAAACCTAGGGTTACTCATATACACCTGAAACTACAAGAGCAACAGCTTGGATGTTTAAAAATGAGTTAAAATAAGACAAAGTTGTTTGTTCACACAGTGTTGCCCTAAATTCCTTGCAGATTGTCATGGTTTGACACAATTTATAGAGCACGCCACTAGAATCCCAGATAGTACCTATCATAACACGAATTGTTTTTGATATATAAACCTAACACTGCTGACCCCAAATCGACCAGCTCCTTGGATCATCGGACTATGTATTAATACCAGCAATAGTAATATGTACATCGCCCACACTAATTAAAGTCAATCCTCATCCAGTTTGGCATTATTAGAGTTTCTAAATTCACTAAAGAAAAGAAATGAAAAAGAAATTGAAGCAAAATAATAAAAAAATAAAAAAGAAAAGAAAAAGATATGAAAAGCTACTGAAAAAGAAATGAAAATGTAGCAAAACAGTAATGAAAAAGATATGAAAAAGTGCAGAACAAAGAATGAAAAAGTACCGAAAGAGACCGAAAAAGTACTGAAAAAGTAATGAAAATGTACTGAAAGGTAATGAAAAAGTAATGTAAATGAAATGAAAAGTAGTAAAAAAGCACTGAAAAAGTACTGGAAAAATAATTAAAAAGTAATAAAAAAGTAATGAGTAAAATACTGAAAAAGGAAAAAGTGAAGAGTAATGAAAAAGTAATGAAAAAGTAATGAAAAAGTAATGAAAAGTTAATGAAAAGGTAATGAAAAGTACTGAAAAAGCGTTGAAAAAATACTGAAAAAGTACTGAGGAATAAATAAAAAAGTAATGAAAAAGTAAGGCAAAGATATGAAAAAGTACTGAAAAAGTAGGGAAAAAGCATTGAAAAAGTAATGCTACAAGAGATGAAAACACTGGTTTTCGTGGATGAAAATTTGTTTACGAGACTTGATAGCGTCAATTCCACGAGCCTTAAATGTTTGCATCTGGCGTGGGAAATGGAATTTTTTCTACAATAAATGGTATTTATTATAGATTATTAAATTTCATCGGGATTGCTTATGGTAATCCCCTTAATAAGTTTCTTAGGATAATTTTAATTTAAGATTAAGTTATTATGTTTTTGCTTATGTTTAGAAGCTTATGCTTTACTCGAAAAACATTTTGGTAAAAATAAACACAATAAAACATTTTTCATGCGCCAACAAACTAAATTACCTTAGATGGAATTATCTAAAACACTTGTAAAAATAACAACTATGACAACAGTTGTTTTCGTTAATATCATTTAAGATAAGTGAGAGCCCATAAAAGAAGCTGCCGAAGCCAAACTTTAAATCATGAGATATATTGATTTCTAAAATTTTAAATCACTGTCCAGACTTCCGGAAGGAATCGATCCAAGGTTCAGGTATGTTGCTAATGTTGGACGGCAGGTGTTCAAATGCAACCCCGCTATCATAACATTTTAACACAAAAGTAGTTAAATCTAGAGTGGTTTCAATCCACACAGATTTAGAAAAGATTTCTATGAATTTAAAAAATCGTTTAAAGTGAATCTTTTTTCATATTTAGTCCTATATGATGATGGTTAAGCATTTGCAGCGAAAATACTTAGGGTATTGTGTTGCAATCTCAATTTTGTTTAGAAAACAGGAGTTTATTCATGGATCCTTTTACTCAGATCTGCAGTCATACAGTTTATATAAAGTGTGTCAATGGACTAGATTCATTTTAAAAATTCTGATTTAATAGTTACAAATTTCAGAAAATCTTTTATTCTGTGAGCGAAGTGGGAAGATCAATAGTGGGAGTGGCAAAAGTTTTTATGATAAATGGCCCCCATCTATAACTTAAGTGAAACACTGAAAAATCCTGCCTTTAAAGTGTTATGTCTGGAGATGCTTTGAATTGATAACAATGGTCCAAAATAATCTCTGGGAAAAAAGTTTGGGTCAAGATGTGGTAAATCACGGAAAATGCGATTTTCTAAATTCTGTTATTCACACTGTAAAAATCTTGCCTTTAAAGTGTTATGTCTGGTGATGGATCGAATTGATGACAATGGTCCAAAAAAATCTCTGGGAAAAAAAATTTGGTTTAAGGTTCATGTGGGAAAACGCGAAATATTCGATTTTCAACATTTTTTTTAGGAGCATTGTAAAAAAGTAAAAAGGCTAAAGTTTTATGTCTGAAAATGGATCGAATTGATGACAATGGTTCATAGCATTCTGTGTCAAAAAATTATCAGGTCAAAAAATTCGATTTTCTAAATATTTTATTAGCACTGTAAAAATTCTGCCTTTAAAGTGTTATGTCTGGAGATGGATCGAATTGATGACAATGGAGAAAATATTGGGTCAAGTTTCACGTGGGAATTCTCAGATAATGAAACCAAAATAAGATTACTATGAACCATTGTCATCAATTCGATCCATCTGGACAAAACACTTTAACCGTTATGTCAACAGCAGAACTGTTTTACGCAAGTCAACAGTAACATACCCGGGTATACATATAAATATACATATATATATATACACTAGACTGGTCGGTAAAAACTAAATTTTCCGAGACGCCCCCTAGAAAAATTCTTTGTGGTCAAAAAACCACAACGGCATTTTTTTTTTTTAAATCAAAAGAACACGTGCCGCAAAATCGTCGAAGTTGATTTTTTGAAAATTATAGATTATAGATTTTTTTCAAATATCTCATAAAATATGCAGATGCCAAAAAAATCACATAACCATTTTTGTAGGAAATTTAATTCTCTACAAAAAAAAATCCACGTCATTTTTTCCCGAAAACGTATAGTTCTCGTGATATTTTGAAAATGAACTTGTAAGTTTTCGTAATTTTTAAAAAACATAAAAAATAAAAATGACGAAAAAGTCCTAATCTTCTTCTTATGCAATAGAATGAAATGTATAAAAAAATAATCGGGACAAAAAATATCAAAATTAGAACATTTTCGTCGAAATTTTCATCATTTGGTTTTACGAGTTTCGACGAATTTCAAGTTTTATTTCAAAATATCATCAGAAATATAGGTTTTAGGAGAAAAATGATTTGGAATTTTTTTGTAGAGAACTACATTTCCTACAAAAATGATTATGTGATTTTTTTGTGACATCTGCATATTTTATGAAATATTAACGATTTTATCAAAAAATCAACTTCGATGATTTTGCGGCACGTGTTCTTTTGATTTAAAAAAAAATAATGCCGTTGTGGTTTTTTGACCACAAAGAATTTTTCTAGGGGGCGTCTCGGAAAATTTAGTTTTCAACGACCAGTCTAATATATAAACATATATACATACATATATATATATATATATATATATAATATATATATATATATATATATATATATATATATATATATATATATATATATATATATATATATATACATATAAATATATATATATATATATATATATATATATATATATATATATATATATATATATATATATATATATATATATATATATATATATATATCGATTGCTTTCCAATTTGCCTGCTAAAGTTTTTGTCATCATATAGAAATATGTAAATCATAGATAGCATAGAAAGACAAAACAATTGAAATAACGGCAAAATTTAAATTATATTCCCTCCACTTGCTACGCTCGTTCCGGGAAACTTCATCCTTGTGAAGAATTACCTTCATTCTAAGCTCATACAAGAATCTACTATTATACCATAAGTATTTTTTTCATATATTTTCATATAATTATTATAATTACAAAAATTAACTCAAAATAAACTATTCTTTTCAATTATATCATCATATTTGCATGCGTTTTATTATACATACCCAGGTATGTATGCTGTTGACGTAAGGGTGCAACTTTGTAAATGGGCTTTATCTTCTAAACGGATGATCCAATCCTAACCAAACTTGAGACTATTGCGTAAAACTTTTGGCTAGGATATCATGAAATTTCAAGTCGGTTCGGTTATCCAGTTCCGAGCTACAGCGTTTTAAAAACGCAAAACATACCCAGGTATGTTGCCGTTGACATAAAGGTTAAAGGCAGGATTTTTACAGTGCTAATAAAAAATTTCAGAAAATCGAATTTTCCGAGATTTCCCACAAAAAATTTGAACCAGCATTTTTTTCAGAGATTACTACAACATCATTTTGATCCATCTCTGGACATAACACTTTAAAGACAGAATTTTTACGGTGCTTATAAAAAAATTTAGAAAATTGAATCTTCTAAAATTACAACCGGAAACTTGACCAAAAATTTTTTTCCTGAGAATATTTTGGACTTTTTCAATCAACTTGATCCATCTTCAGACATAAATCTTTAAAGGCACGATGCTGCTACAAAATTTAGAAATTCAAACTTTTCAGAATTTCCCACATGAAACGTTTTTTACAACGCTCCTAAAAAATATAGAAAATTGAATTTTTCCGAGATTTTCCACATGCAGTAACTGGACCCAATATTTTTAACAAAACATTACCATGGACCATTAATCATCAATTAATTTTTCGACTGATATTTGGTAGGGTTTGTTTTTTTAAAATTAATTTAATCTGTATTATTGACTTTCGGCTCGAAACATTTGGCTAACTTTAACAGTTTTGGCTGAGATCGTAAAAATAAAATTTCCGTCTCCGATTTTTTTTATTTTCGGCTGGAAACTCTCGGCTAACTTTGACAGTATGATAAATCGTCGTATTCAAATTAGTATAAAAAATTACAATCTACGAAAGCTGAACTGTTACGTTATAAAACAGTTGATAGTAAGTTACGTGAATATCGTGTCAAAAAGATCTAGTTGGGCAGGATAGCTGGTAGAGTTTGATAGCTAAATAGAAATGGTAAAGCTTGTCAACATTGGAAGTGAAGCGAAAAGAAAGCGTTGAATTGGATAGGGTGGATTCAAGTTTGTACGGTACGGACTATTTTAACCGGATACCATTTTAATGAATGCTATAAGGTAATACACTAACCAGTTCATAATGTTTGGAACATTAAAAAGGCTACATCCTTCCTTCACTTTATACAAAAAAATTTCAGCTCGTCTACCACCGTTTATTGGTAGTGTGTGTAGTGTATGACAGTTCACTAAGAACCAAAAACTCTGTTCTAAATCAAAACAAACAAAAGAATACCGACAACAACATTTCAAATAGGTGAAAACGGCGCTACGCCAATTTTGACAATCATGAAAAGACAATACTTAAAAAAATATTAAAAACCATTGGATAAAAAAACCAACACTATTCAAGGATTCAGAAATTTGAGAGTCAGTTTTTTTTTAATTCACAACCAAACAAATTTTTATACCGTCAAAAATCAACTACAATTGTGTTATTGTTTTTTCAGAAAAATCAATGCCGAAATCTTTTAATATATAAATATTATTAAATTGATGAAAGATTTTTAATCTCTTGATGATATGCTGCCCTATTAAATTTTGGTATATGGTTTATTTGAAAAAAAATTAGGTACATTAGATTTGAATGAAAATCAAGTCGCAGGTTATAAGGATCGTTTTGTAACAGTCAAGAGTTCAGAGTTTCTGTTTGATCACCTGAATTTACTATACAAGAACATGCTAGCTCCTATAACAAATTTTGCAATAGATTTTAAAGTTAATATAATTTAATATACGTAATATATATAATATATATAATATATACATAATATACGAGATTCTATAAACTTAAGATCGTAATGGTTTATGATATGAAGGGTAATTCAAACTCCATTATTATAATTCAAACCACTGTCCCGCTCACACCAAGTTTGCCCTAACATAAATCCATGGTGGTTTAACAATTTCACCCTCAAGTACCGCCATGGTGTTTTTTATGGTTCAAATTTTATGCACCACATTTTATGCATTTTATGCACCACAATGAAAGCTCTATGTGATTGGATGTTAAAATGGAAGCGAAGGATGAACATTTTGAGATATTAAACTTAGGGGCATGGATGTGGATATGGGTGATAGTGTGCATTGTGTGAGAGTTCGTGTGTGTGTGTGGGGGGAAGGTGCGAGAGTGTATGAGGTGTGAGAGTGTGGGACTATGTGAGTAAATGTGGGGTTGGACGGTGATCGAATCTGGTTCTGAAGTAATTAGTGGACTGTATTTTTCTTTTATTTGAAGTGAGATAAAAACACGATCATTGATTTTCAACTGAATATTTAATTGTATATGATTGTATTATTGTATTTAATTGTATATGAAATTCAGCATATTAAATTTGCCTACCAGGCCATTCGATGAGATTTGAGTTGATATACATAATACAAAACGAGCAATGCCTAACAGGTAACAGGCTATCTGATGATTGTTGTTCGATGTGAGTAATAATAAATAATAAACCAAGCAATGCCTAACAGGTAACAGGCTATATGATGATTTTTGTTCAATGTAAGTGATCTATCTATAAATAAATACGTAAGCAATAATTTTTGCGGTACCATTTTAAAATATTTGCTCCATCAAAAGTGTGGCAATATGTATATCGTAGGATAGGTCTTGAGTAGTAGATGTGCTGAAAAATACTTTTTTTTGAATTTTGACGATTTTTTCAGAAAAAATGGCAAAAATGTGATAATTGTGTTTTTTTTTTTGTTCGGTTATTTTTTTTCCAAGTTATTTGTTTCACAATTCAAAATCTATATCTATCTATATCTGTACATAAATAAGCAAGCATAACTTTTGCGGTACAATTTTAAAATATTTGCTCCATCAAAAGTGTGGCAATATGTATATTGTAGGAAAGGTCTTGAGTAGTAGATGGGTCGAAAAATATTTTTTTTTGAATTTTGACATTTTTTTCAGAAAAAATGGCAAAAATGTGATAATTGTATTTTTTGAGTTTTATGTTCGGTTATTTTGTTTTTTTTTTCAAGCTATGTGTTTCACAATTCAAAATCTATATCTATCTATATCTGTACATAAATAAGCAAGCATAATTTTTGCGGTACAATTTTAAAATATTTGCTCCATCAAAAGTGTGGCAATATGTATATCGTAAGAAAGGTCTTGAGTAGTAGATGTGTCGAAAACAGTTTTTTTTGAATTTTGACGATTTTTTCTGAAAAAATGGCAAAAATGTGATAAGTGTGTTTTTTGTTCGGTTATTTTCTTTTTTTTAAGGTATTTGTTTCACAATTCAAAATCAATCTATATTAATTAACTAAACTCTGAAATAATGTGTTGTAGCTATTTGGTTAGGAGGTCTATATACGATTTCTATTCACAATGGCCGAATTTCGGCCGCTGGGCGATTCCTAGTAATAAATAATAAAACAAGCAATGCCTAACAGGTAACAGGCTATATGATGATTTTTGTTCGATGTGAGTGATAATAAATAATGCCCAACAGGTAAGTAAATGACGATATTCAAAATCAGCATATGCCGCTACTATTTAGTTTGATGACATGTAATACATGCTAGCTGGTGATGCAAAATAAATGATGCCTAACAAAACGATGGTGCAACACGCACATCAACTTATGCCTGTAGTATTTAATTCGATGATATGTAGTACAAGCTATATCGTGATGCAAAACAACTGACGCCTAATAAAGTAATGATGCCACCAGCAGATCAGCATATGCCGCCAGTAGTTAATTCGATGATATATTATTCGATGATATAATTTTATTCTACGCAAAATGAGAGATATTCTACCCCAAAAAATAAAATACATAATTTTTCACTCTCATGTATTAAGCCATATACGGTACTTGCTACCGATTTGGGGAGTCGCAGCAACTACCAGAATAAAAGAACTTCATATTCTAGTGAATAAATGCATACGTAACATAAAGAAACTGAAATTTGATTGCTCAACGAAACTTCTTTACAACAGTAATATTTTACCTGTAAAAAAGCTAGTAGACCTCGACATTTTGATTTTAATATTCAAAATAAAAAATAATCTTTTGAAAAACAACTTCTTGCTACGTCAAATTAACTCTATTCACGATTATCCTACTCGCCAAGCAAATGACTACTACATTGATTTCGTTCGCACGGCAAGCGGTCAAAACTCTCTTTTATACAGAGGTCTTACACTATATAACTCTCTTCCTGATGGTCTAAAAAATGAACCTAGAATTTCAATATTTAAACCAAAATTAAAGAAATATATTTCTGATAACAATTTATGTACAGAATAACTATAAATTTTGATTAACAATTGGATAAGTTTTTAGAATCAATTAATCAATCAATTTTATTTTTAATTTTAGAAGTAATAAGAATCAATATTCAAAAACATTTTAAAAAAAATCAAACATATATATTTTTAGTTATAATTTGGATGTAACTCATTATTTAAATCTTTAAACTAATCAAGATAACTTATATTTAACTTATTTATTTATCTAAAAGTGTGGATATGTGTATGTATGTATGTATATTTTTGTTACTGATATGTACTTAAGTCAATGATTCAAAAATCAAATAATTTATAAATTTATTTGCGTTTAGCACTATGTGCTTTTGCAAATATATGATTTCACTTTTGTTATATTTTAATACCTGCCTAAAACAAATAAGAAATGTAAACCATAAATAATTAAAATTTAATAAAAGGAATTATAAAGAAAAAAAAATATTTATATGCAGCTTAATGATGTTTTTATTTGTAGGTACTACGTAACCGAAATGCTGATGATGAAAACCAGGCAAATACATCTGAAACGAGACTGGATTAAATTTGGTACATATATTGTTTAATGATAGACTCGTCAGCGTGTGTCACCATTAGCAAAAAGAGTGCAATAATGGCGCACAATTTTCACCATCAATTATTAAGCTAATTGAACACTGGTGCAAAACACAAAACATACAAATGTATGCACAGGAAATAATTAAAACAAAGACAATGTGCAATAATGGCGCACAATTTTCACCATCAATTATTAAGCTAATTGAACACTGGTGCAAAACACAAAACATACAAATGTATGCACAGGAAATAATTAAAACATTTTAATTTACATCCTTTGTACATTTTTTTTTAAATTTTATTTTTACTAATAAGAAAACATCACTTAAACATCCACGAAAATTAATAAAAATATATATGGCGCAAGAGAGACTGTATCAAAAATATCTTTTTTTTTTTTTTTTTATTAATTAGTTAGACATGTTTAGCACACTAAATATAAATATGAAATATTCATTATTTAGACTCTTTGAATATCCGAAGGTACCATGTCAACTATAAGGGAAGGAGATGAGGAAAATGGAAGGAATGGGGATATAGGCATAACTATACTAATTGTTTTAAATGATGACGAACATTTTCTATACCTGAGGGGAAAATTGAGTGAAAGTTGAAGGCATTGAGTTCCACAATTTGGCCACTCTATTTACCTTCACGTGAACAGTATCTACCCGGGTAGATATCACGGTTTTTGTAATTCAATAACTTTATGAGTTTTTAACCAATCATCATGCCTGTTCAGCTATGTGACTAATTTTTAAATTGATTTCGCAAAATCTGAGAAAAAAATATTTTGGACTTCCTGTTAACTTTTATTTTAGATTTTTATGGTTTTTTTAACGCAAGAAAACAATATCTACCCGGGTAGATATTTTTTTCCTTGGGTTTTATATGAACATTTTTACTGGTCAATGTGAAAAATAAGTAACTTTATTTTTAAATATATGCTTTTATTGTATGCTTACACAAAAGCAAAATGATATTATGATATTAATACACGTTTGATATTATTACACGTTTGTTGATATTATGTAAGTTGATATTACGTAAGAAAACAATATCTACCCGGGTAGATATTTTTTTTCCTTTGATCTTATATGAAAATTTTTACTGGTCAATGTGAAAAACAAGTAACTTTATTTTTAAATATATGCTTTTATTGTATAATTACACAAAAGTAAAATAAATACACAGTTACGTTTGTTGATATTATGATTTATGTAATATCTACCGGGGTAGATATTGTTCATATCAGTCGCTAAAAATATCCGTTCACGCGAAGGTTAAAATAGTCGTTCTGGAAGGACTCAGTTCTACAACGAGGTATTTGTACAACAAATGGATGGGATAACTCGGCAGCTCTTGTTTGTCGATTAAACTGCGCACACGATGGAAGGATATTTTGAATTTCCTTAGAGGAGGGTTCGCTAAAGTTATATTTATAGTTGATTGACAATTCAGCCACATTTCTTCTGTGCTGGAGTGAATCAAGCTGGTCCGTTAGTTCGGTATTACCAATTAACCGTATTGCTTTTCTCTGTACAGAGTCTAGACATTTTATTTTTGACTGACAAGCACCTCCCGCAAAGGGGAGGGTCTAGTTTATATACTAAAAATTTGTCAGTGTAGACAGTCTAACCAACTTCCACACTCAATAGGTAAAATATTAAAAAAACTACTGAATGCAGCCAAGTTAAATGTCTCCAATATTGAGCGGAACATATTGTTGTCAAACTGACGTATCGCTGAAAAACAACAATAACATTTTCAAGTAAGTTACTATTTATTACTATTTGAATATGAATTATACTATATGAATATAAATTACATTATTATTATTGTAAATTAATTACATTATAATTATTGTGAATTAATTACATTATTATTAATTGAATTAATTTACATTATTATTATTTGAATTAATTTATATTATTATTATTTGAAATGAATTACTATCACTAATGTTTTGACTTTTACTTCTTTTAGGAATGTAAACAAAGTTTGGACAGTTCAACATTCCGGAATATACAAAGCAATGGATAAGATGAGTCAATAATTATATTTCAATTTATTAGTATCCAGTCTAATTACTTTATTCTTTACAGGGAAATTACTTTACGCGAACAGACGGGTTTATCGCGGTTCTTGTGCCCAGGGGGTCGCCAGAGTCTCATTCTTTCACTTGCTTTTTTCTCATTTCCGTATATATCATGTTTTTTCGCATACTTTACTGTTTATTTGTGCTGGAGTTGCAGGATTTCTTACTCGTTCCCATAGGCGCCGCTGGTTAGGGGCAAAAAAAATAATCTCACTAGGTACGCGACCTGCTATGCCACTTCGTTGAGTTTCAACGAGGCAGCGCTTCATTAAATTTAATTATTTTTTCAACTTAGAGAGCTTCACGTATATTTTCCATTTTTTCAAAATTCTATTTGATTCATTAATTATATCCACTTTCGCAAACAACGGCGATGATGTTGATGTTCTAAAGAAAATTAAAATGAATATAACTCGACCACAAAACGAAATTTCAAAATCAAAATTTTCCTTTAAACGGTTTTTATAACCAACTAAGCATAAAACGATTAAAACGTTGGATGTTATCTCTGATGATATCTCTCTAATTAAAACCTCCATATAAGCCTTTCATATTATTTAAAGTCATTCAAAAACACATTACCCAAGCTAAAGAAAACAATTATTTAAACTTAACCATTGAAACGATATAACATTTTAAACAAAAATGCACTGTGGAAAGCAAACCGTAATAACATTGTTTACGGAAAAAAAATTACTTCAAGTTGCAAATATAAAAATCTCATTATTTATCCTTTTTAATTAATGTTAAAATATAATAGAGCTATTCTATCCTTTATGAAAATTGAAGGAAAAAAGTTCATACAAGAGTTCTAGACCGTAGCAAAATTATTATTATGTTGAAATCAAGGCAACCAAGGAATTAAATTCAATTCAATTACCGTCATACCATAATCATTTGAACGTAATGGTTGTTCTTGCAGTTAATATTTTTCTTTTTGTGATATGAAGAGATTTTAGTACAATGGAAAACGATTTAATTGATTTCTAATTTATTTCTCTACACAAGCAACATAATAAATGCAACAGCAGAATTACATATTAATGATGATGATGAATAATTAAGTTAGAGTTTATAATTTGTACCAAAAATGCTGTGCTTTTTACAAAAAATCCATCTATTCAATCCACTGATTTCTCAAATGATACAAAAAGGTTGAAAACAGAAGGCGAATCTTTATTTTAATTATAATTTCAAGGAACGGAGTGCTCCAAACATAATATTCAAATATATGCCTCATACTTTTCCAACAAAATTCAATTTAACTCTAAAAAACTTGAAATAGTAAATTTAACTCTATAAAAGCATAACCGCAGCGCAGCACACGTTAGCTGACAACACAATATTTCACAAACAAAAATACAAATTAATGAAATAAATTAAATTACTTAATAAAATTTTATACAAGCAAATGTTTACAAATTAAGTTCAATAAGATAAACGAACTTAATCTGTTCAATATAATAAAATTATTCAAGAAAACCTATAAGAACCAACAACAGCAACCCATTTCTAAAAACTTAAGTAAAATAAAATTTTATTATATCAATCAGCTGGCATGAATATCATTTATTTTTATTACCTTCTTTCCATCTTCCATCGATCCTTCTTCCAACCATTACTTTGTTTTTTTATTATTTAATCTTAAGATTGAATTAATCGATAAATCAATTTTTATTGAAATCAAAATTAAAACATTAGGCAGATGTTGTTGATATCAGTTTACTCCGTATAATGGATTCCATTTGAGAGTTGCACGAGTGTTTTCGTTATTGCTCTGAGTTGATTACCCACTGTGCATACCACATATTTTTTTTATGTTTTTATAATCACCTTGTGGATTAAATAAAAAGAATAATTATAAGAATATAAAAAAAACAACAACGAAAAGATGGTAAAATATCGAATATCGATTCATCAAATTAATTGGACGGTTTAGAAAAGGGTTGAATAAGTTATTAGGAATTGTTGAAGTAAAAGGTGCATTAAATTGGTTGTTTTCAAATTTATCGTCCAAAGGTCATGAAAGAATGTTTCAGATAATATTTCAAATTGGTTATGTTTTGTTTTGTTATTATTAACAATTTTAGAAGTCATATTTAGATTTTAAATTTTGAGCACACTTTTACTTAATTGAAACAATCGTTAATAAAGCTTCAAAATAACACAGGGGTTATTTCTGATTGCATTAGGTTCAGAGTTTAAATTTAGCATTTACATATTCTTATTTTTTTCGCGTTCAAAAATCATTAAAAACTTGCAAAATATGTAGCTGGTCGCGGATTGTAACAAACCACTTTTAAGTTCGTCTAAATTTTCCAATTTTACGAGCAATACAAATATGCGGTAAAAACTTTTTTTACGACCACTCAACACAGTCCCAACTATCAAAAACATGTTGTATAATGATATAAATTTGTTATATATTATCTCGTAAAAATCCATAACAAGATTTTTTTGCTTTTACAAAAGCTGGAAAATCGGATTAATATGTTGATAAAATAAAAATATTAAAACTGAAAATTTCCATTTTTCTTGAAATTTCGGTAATCTTTCGTATAATTTAAAAAAAATTTATACTTATTTTAATTTTCACCTTAGTGACCAAAGGGTGACTAAAAATTTGTTAAAAAATCCACCATCCAGAGATTAAGTTTTTAGGTGACCTGTCTACATTGCTGGTCTTCCAGAGGAGTCTAAAAAAATTTATCATTATGATAAGATAAATTAAAAAATACCAACGGCCGGCGTGTATCCTAATCTTACATATTGATCTGCACAAGATTTAAAAGAAATTGATCTAAGACAATACTATACGTCATGAAACGAGTCAATTGCACTTTTGAAAATAAAGTGACAGGAGTTATTGCATCCAATGCGGAGAGTCTCAAATGGTAATGTCAAAAGATATAGCTAGAATTAATCTTAAAACAATAGTGAATATCTCAGTTGATCATAAAAATTCAGTCTTAAGAAGGAACTGGTAATAGTAAAAATAAAATGTATGTCGAGAGTCGAGATTATCCTTATATAAAAATGGGGCAGATTTGGTCAAACAAGACGATTAGTTGTGTGATAGAGGCACTTAAATCATGTAAGTGCTACCATGGCGATGTCTTTTTTCAAAACCGAAGCTAAAGCGGTACCAGGATTATGTGGGGTCCAGTTCTAGTATACAATACGACGGAAAAATCTAGCGACTAAGCTAAAGTTTAGAATTAGTATCTTTTCATTTTTTTAAGATTATATAGTAGCTTTGTCCTCAAAATTCTGGCAAAAATGGTTGACCGTTTAGATAACCAAACAGCTATAATTTCACTAGTGAACCTGGATACTACTTTCAAACTCTTCTATGAATTCAACTCATCAACATCACACTGCAGTTGGTGCCAGGTTATAGTGGAATGCTGGCAACGTAAAATTAGATCAAGTTGCAAGGGCTAGAGCGATATTGAAATACTCTAGTCCAGAAATTTTGATACAAATTTTTCAGTTTTAATTTTTTTTTAATTTTTAAAGATGAGTTTACTCAAAATAACCTGGTTTTTCTTTATTTTTTTGGTTTTTTAAAGATGTAGTCTTTTTCCCAAAATATACTAATATGACAGACAGGCGTTTTGTTTGTTTGACGGGAAAAATTCTTTTAAATATTTACTAACAAGAAATATGGCAGGTCTGAAAAATAAAAATTAAAAAAATCAGATAACAAATTTAGTTTTTTATGAATGTAATATTTTATAAAACTTTAGTTACCTGGTACTTGGAAGTACCTTTCCCACCAAAATTATTAGAACTGGTAAATCCGTTTGAGCACAATTGAACTATAAATGGGTTTGTCTTTAAAATTCTTAACAAATTGCGAGTTACTTCGTGTCAAAACTAGGAAAAATATAAAAAATAAACAAAAATCAATTATAAATTTTTTTTATTATGCTAAAGATTACCGAAGTATAACATAATCGACCTCTGATACGATTTGCCACCCATTATTAATTTCTCGTAGATACCATTGCCAATAAATATTTTTGTATGAAAACGGTATACACAATATCTTGTAAGGACTCCCATGCCACCCAGAAAACTGCATGAGATTGCACTTAAAACATCAATTTTGATATTTGAGTTTATTAAAATATCATTATACCACTTCTTCTAGACAACTTACTGTTTAGTTTTAATACCTATTGTAAGGTTACACCAATAAAAGAAAAGATGGCTGGTTGTTTTCGAATGGCTGGTAGTTTTCGAAGAGGACCTTTATCTTAAAAAGTTTTTATGTTTTATGAAACAACGGCAACCTCTCATGGATATTTAATGTAATTTTCCCTTAATTCGCCATATTGGCTTTCCCGTTCAATTAATCCTAGACTTTAAAAATTTAAAACCAAAAATAAAATCGAACCTGATTTATTATCCGGTTAGGATAACATGAAATTGCTGCACTTTTTTCTGTGTCAGTGCATTTGATTGAAATTGTACTACTCTGTGTCATATAACATCTAAACAGGTTAATTTGCACTGAGTTTTCTGTCATTTTCCAGTTTAAAATTTTGACGAAGCTTGAAATGTACTAGGTATTTATGGTGTAGTTTAAATGGTGATATCACGCTTTCGCAAGTGGAAAGATCAGATTCACACTGGATGTACACTACACTCGATTCCAGTTTTCTTAAAAGTTTATAAACACATTTGTTGGAATGTAATTCAAAAAACTGCTCTCTTCCCCCTATTTATATGTGGAAAAAAAAATTATTGAAATCGACTCTGATGCAACAGCGGAATGTATTAATATTAAAAGGTTTTTATGTGTTGTTGTGACACATATTGTAATGCCTACTACACATCACATTTTATTTAAAAAAAAAAAAAAAAATATGACGGATTCTGACTTGAAAATCAGAGAGACATTGATGTGATTTCTTAAAAATTAGTTATTAAATTGCTTAAAAAGACGGTAAAATAATAAATCAATGATGCTAACATCGTTGCACCTCACGATAGTGAAATTTTTTTTTTATTTCCAAAAATGAAAATTTTTAAAATAGATGGAAAACAATCAGAGCATAATTGTATATAAACTAGGGGGTATCCCACAGACTCCAACCCCTTCCTCTTTACATCCGGCGTTGATACAACTACTATCCATCATAATCCAACCTCTTCCAATCTATTCTGTATGCACTTTCTGCTTAACTAATTTTGCAAAAATAAATAGTAAGGTGTACTATAAATTTTTATACGACAAATACTTCGAATGGTTTCGTTAGGCAAGTTCTATCAGAAATGGATGAAAATAATAATAAAAAGAAAATACTGAAATTTTATATGCAGAAAATGGAGCTATGCAAAAATAATGATGGAAAACCAACATTATATGATTTTTAGCAATACCTGCCAAATAAATAATAAATTTTCTTATTAATAAGGAGATTATATAACTTTGAACGGAACGGCTAAAAGACAATAGCAATAATTTAAAAAAACTACATTATCGATAAATTTAAAATAAAAGTGTCGTAAAAGGTATTTTGATGAATAAAAAGTAATAATTTTCAAGTTATATAAAATAAATAATAAACATAAACAATTAAAATAAATATAGTGTCTGCGTTGAACCCCAGACCTATTGCACACTATTGGGTAATAATAAATAAAAATGTCAAGAATCTATATTTTTCTATGTTATGTTTCTTCTATAGAACAATTTTCGGGTTCTGATTCCTGTCACAATATGTTTTTGATTAACTTAACTTGGTTTAAGTAAAATAAATCTATCTCGTTTCAACCAATCAAATCTTATGAAGATCTAATCTTGTAATTAATAGCCTTATTATAAATATCAATTACTAACTTTATTATTTAGTGTATACTTTTTCCTAAAAAAAAAGAATTTTCTATGAAACTTTTGAAGTTCTAATTTATTTTCATAATACATATTACATATTTTGTGACTGATTGAAAATCAAAAACAATATAAAACAAAAATTACCATTCAATTTTGTATTGAAAAAATTTAATTCCATTCAAAAACAAACAAAAATATTGAAAAAAAAGATATTCATTTCTTCTTGAAAAAAATTAAAACAAATGGTACAACAATCACCAACAAAAAATAGTAAAAATGAAAAAAGAAATAACAACAAAAAGTATAAAAAAATAAACTAGCCACAAAACATTTCTTCTAAACAACGAAGAAAATATTGTAGATGTCATAAAAGTCCACTAAATGCATTTCAAATTTTATTTCGCATTGACATTACCCTGTGCTAAAAGACAATAACAATAACCTTAAAAAACTAAATTATCGATCAGTTTAAATAAATTTAAAGAATTGTCCGCAGCCTTAAACTATGTTTAAATCAGACTTTTGTGAGGAAGACGTGAACTCATGTTGAAAGAAAAATACATGATCAAGAAATAGTTTTTGTTTTTCCTTATTTTCTATCACGGGAATGAAATTGTGCAAAATAATGATCAGAAATCCCCTATTATATGATTTTTAGCACTATCTGTCAGAAAAATAAGAAATTTTCTTGTTATTACCGAAATGATAATAATTTGTAGTAAATACTCTAAAAAACTACATTATCGATCAATTTAAAATGCGTAAAACGAAATTTTTATGTATTTATGAATAAAAAAACAGTAATTTTAATGTTTAAAAGTTTAAAAAAAAATTAAGAAGGGTTAACTACGCCAGGATTTGAACTTTCGACCTATAGATCCTCAGGAGACCACGGTACCGATATTGAAATTTGATCAATGCGCTCTTAGTAGAGGGATATACTCACGGCTATTATTGTATATAAATTGATGTCACATTGATTGATTCATATTAAGTAATTAATTTGGATATTATATTATACTAGTATATGTACAGATGTAAATTTACCAGTAAAATATATTTGTGGTAATTTTACCGTAAAAATATGGAGGGGCTGAAATATCACAGCTCTGAGATATCAAGACTTCGGTCTGGATAAGGATTTTGATAGTTTTCGGCATAAAACTTTTATGAGGACATGGTTTTTAGCATTGGGCGATGTATATCAAACATAAATTTTTGTTAAAGTACATGTATTTTTTATTTCTGTTTAGATATGTATTACAAAACTAACACGAAACATCTATACGTTGTCGGAAAATTATAACAGATCATAAATTAACGTAATTTAGTGAAAAGATGATACACTCAGCAAACTACTCAAAAATCTCTTCATTTAGCGTTTCGAGAAAATATTACAATATCACAAATTCATATTTCTCTCGAAATTCCAAAAAAATTGTAAAAACAAACTTTTTTCAAAATTCCAAACATTAGAATAAAATCAAATATTTAAACTTTTTCTAAATTCCAATAATATTCCAAAAATTCCTAAAAATTCAAACTTTTCCAAAATTCTAAAAATATTGCAAAAATTATTACAAAATCAATAATTCAAACTTTTTTCAAAATTCCAAAAATTATAATAAAATCAAAATTTAAAATTTTTCGTAATTCTAAAAATATTCCTAAAACTCTTACAAAATCAAAAATTGAAACTTTTTTAAAATTCTAAATATATATATGAAATTCAAAACTCCAATTTTTTCAAAATCCTAAAAATATTGCAAAAATTATAACAAAATCAATAATTGAAACTTTTTTCAAAATTTCAAAAATTTTTCAAAAATTAGAATAAAATCAAATATTTAAACTTTTTCTAAATTCCAATAATATTCCAAAAATTCTTTAAAATTCAAACTTTTTCCGAAATTCTAAAAATATTGCAAAAATTATTACAAAATCAAAAATTGAAATAATTTTCAAAATTCCAAAAATTATAATAAAACCAAAAATTTTAAATTTTTCAAAATTCTAGAAATATTCCAAAAATTCTTACAAAATCAAAAATTGAAACTTTTTCCAAAATTCTAAAAATATTGCTCAAATTATTACAAAATCAAAAATACAAAGTTTTTTCAAAATACCAAAAATATTTCAAAAACTATAACAAATTCAAAAATTTCCATGTCCAACTGCATTTTCAATTACATTTACGTCATAAAAACAGCTTCATTTTTTTTTTCCAAAAAATTGGCTAGAAAATAAATGAAATCTTTTTTTGACACACTTGACATTATTTTTTTTACAAACTTATAATGCCATATATAATTCTCTATAATAATAATAAAATTTCATGTCATACAAACTATTAATTATATTTTCTTCTAAAAAAATTGGGTAAAAAATAAATAAAAACCTTTCTTTTGACACACTTGACAACATTTTTTTGACAAACTTATAATGCCATAATTCTCAATAATAATAATAAAATTTAATTTCAAACAAACAATTAATTTTATTTTTTTTCCAAAAAATTGGGTAAAAAAATAAATAAAAATCTTTTTTATCAGTATAAAACCCTGCGCGGGTCGTTTTCTAAACAGATTGCGTGCGATAAAATCGTCGATTACGAAACTAGTTTCTTAATATTGTATTCTAGGCGAGGAAATAAAGCACAAAAATAGGCCAAACCTAAGCAAATTGGCAGAGTAAGATGGATCGAGATGCGGTTTTTTGCATTCGATTCAGGAAGCCGTTAGAAAAGAGCATAGCCACTTTTCGGCAAAAAACCTTTGGAGTACCTAGGGGCCAGTGCGGGTTATATACACCTCATCTCGTGGAACTTTCCATTAGTTCAACTCGAAATTGATCGAAGCTCGTTACTCGGGTTTTTTGGGGTCGCTGAACATGATGTCGGAAATGACCTTCGGAGTACCTAGGGCCCAGGGCGAATGTCTAACTCATCTCCTGGAACTTTCCATAAATTCAGCTCGAACTTGATTGAAGCTCGTTACTGGGGGGGTTTGTGGCCGCTGAACACGAATATGATGTCTACGATGACCCTCGGAGTACCTAGGGGCCAGGACGGGTTACATACACCACATCTCCTTGAACTTTCCATAAATACAGCTCGAAATTGATCGAAGCTCGTTAATCGGCGGTTTTTGGGGTCGCTGAACACGAATATCATGTCGGCTATGACCCTCGGAGTACCTGGGTCCCAGGGCGGGTATATTTAACTCATATCCTGAAAATTTCCATAATTAAAACTCGATTATTTTATTTAATCGATTATTTTATTTTTTATTATATTATTTTATTTTATTAATGGATAGTTCCAGGATATGAGTTAGACAAACCCGCCCTGGACCCTATGTACTACGTAGGTACTCCGAGGGTCATTGCCGACATCATATTCATGTTCAGCGCGACCCCAAAAACCCCCGAGCAACGAGTTTCGACCAATTTTGAGCTGTATTTATGGAAAGTTCCAGGAGATGAGGTGTATGTAACCCGCCCTGGCCCCTAGGTACTCCGAAGGTCATCGCAGACATCATGTTCGTGTTCAGCGGCCCCAAAACCCCCCAGTAACGAGCTTCGATCAATTTTGAGCTGAATTTTCGGAAAATTCCAGGAGATGAGTGAGACATACCCGCTCTGGGCCCTAGGTACTCCGAGGGTCATCGCTGACGTCATATTCGTGTTCAGCGACCCCAAAAAACCCTGAGTAACGAGCTTCGATCAATTTTGAGCTGTATTAATGGAAAGTTTTAAAAGATGAGTTAGACATACCCGCCTTGGGTCATAGGTACTCCGAGGATTATCGCTGACATCATATTCGTATTCAGTGACCCCAAAAACGACCGAATAAGCTTCGATCAATTTCGAGCTGTATTTATGGAAAGTACCATGAGATGAGGTGTATATAACCCGCTCTGGCCCCTAGGTACTCCGAAGGTTATTGCAGACATCATATTCGTATTCAGCGGCCCCAACCCCCCTCCCCCTCCACTAACGAGCTTCGATCAATTTCTAGCTCAACTAAGGTAAAGTTCCAGGAGATGAGTTATACATACCCGCCCTTGGCCCTAGGTACTCCGAGGGTCATCTCCGACATCATATTCATGTTCAGCGACCCCCAAAACCCCCGAGTAACGAACTTCGAACTTCTTTTGAGCTGAATTTATGGAAAGTTCAAGGAGATGAGGTTTATATAACCGGCATTGGCCCCTAGGTACTCCAGAGGTTTTTTGTCGAAAGATAGCTATGTTCACAAACTTTCCTGAATCGAATGAAAAAAACCGCATCTCAAACCGTCTTACTCTGCTAATATGCTTAGGTTTAGTGCTTTATTTCCTCGTCTATTAATATATTGTAACGAATCTTCGTTGGTTCTTTTAGATTATTGAGCAAATACGACAGTAAAAAGACAGATCTTTAGTTAACAGAATCTCAAACTTTATTTATCCACCAGTTACAGCAACTTCCAACTTTAATTGCAATAAATTCAAGGGTCTCCAATTTATGCACGATAAACTTCACCGCTTTTCCACAATTTGAATCAATAATATTCGGAATCGTAAAATCTGTATTTACTATTCCACTTACTTCCATTTACTATTCAAATTCTTTCACTATTAGTACCCAGGCTCAAGTACCACCGATTATTCCTTATACTTGCGAATATTTATAAAACACTTTTAATTGCAAAATTAAAACTGACTATCTGATATTTTTGTTCGCTTATTTATATCGAAAAATAAATAAATCGAAACTTCTATAATCCACTAGAAATCAATACTACGTAGTCCGTACATCTTGAATAGGCCACACCTGTTTTCATTCATACTTGCATTTGTATTAGCGAACTCAAATTTAATTTATGTATAATGTATTTGTTAAAGGGAGTTAACTTTTGATTTATCTTTGCCATAGAATGTAGAAAACATTTAGGCGGAACGTATTGGTTATTTATGATTAAATTAAATTAACCCATTCTGGACGAAGTTTATTACACTGCCCTCCATTTAGTTTTGTTCGTCCCGAACAATATCAGCTATTGCATTGGTGCTGTTACCTTGGTACGGTGCCAACCTTTGCAGATGTATCACTTTCATCTTGGTACGGGGTCCCTTTTGTATGCGGTAGATAACATCATTAATTCGTTTGATTATTTTATATGGGCCTTCCCAATCTGGCTGCAGCTTGGGTGATCTTCCCTTAGTTCTTCTGGGGTTGTATAGCCATACCAATTCTCCTTCTTGAAAACCGCTACTATTTGCATTTATGTCGTACCTGGTTTTCATTTTGTCACTGGCAATCTTAATGTGGTCTCGAACCTGCTGATGGATTTTATTCATCTTCTCCCTTAGTTGTCCCACATAATCTGTGTTCGTGGATACCAGACCTCCAGGGATGCCAAACTCGATGTCACTAGGAAGATGTAGTTCTCTTCCGAACATGATATTCGCTGGCGTTTCACTTGTCGTATCGTGCACTGCGCTACGATAGGCCATCAAGAATAACGGAAGATCCTTGTCCCAATTTCTTTGGTTGGCTTCTACTACCTTTGACAAATGTTCTTCCATGGTTCGGTTGAATCGTTCTACCATGCCATCCGACTGCGGGTTCATAGGTGTAGTTCGTGTTTTTCTAATGTCGAGTGTTCTGCACAGCTCTTCCATCAATTGAGATTCGAAATTCCTTCCCTGGTCCGTATGCAACTCGAGCGGTGTTCCATATCTGCAAATCCATTCATTGACTAATGTTTCAGCGACCGTAACTGCTTCCTGGTTCGGTATTGCATAAGCTTCGGCCATTTTGTAAAGTAATCAATGACCACCATGATGTATTTGTTACCTTTTGTAGTTTCCGGAAATGGCCCCGCGATGTCTATAGCAATTCTCTCCATTGGGGCGCCCACATTGTACTGTTGCATCTCTCCTCGAGTTCTAGTTTTTGGTCCTTTGCTCGCCGCACAAGTATCACATCGCCGACACCATTGCTCTACGTCGGTTCGATACCTTACCCAATAAAACTTCTCCCTTACTTTAGTCAGGGTTTTATTGACTCTGTCCTCCAGAAATACTTCCATGCAGCTTTCCCAGTACCTCTTCTACTCGACTTGATGGCAACACCAGTTGCTCCAACACTTTCTTTCCATCAGCGGACTCCCATTTTCTTTTTAGCATCCCGTTGTCCATAAATAGTGAGTCCCATTGCGCCCAGTAGCATTTCACCTCCGTACTTAAAGGTGCGACCTCTTTCCACTCCGTTCGCCTTTTCTCAGTTTTCCATTTCAATATTGGAGCCATAGCTGGAGCTTCTAGCTGCTCTCTTTTAATTGCCTCGGTACACCAATCTTCAGGAGTTTGGAACTTGATTTGGTTCACTTTCATTGCCTCATTTCCCTCAGTTCTGCTACATGACTTACACTCCTCTATACAGGGTCTTCTGGACAGGGCATCGGCGTTACCATGGATCCTTCCCTTGCGGTGTTCAACTTTGAAGTCATAGTTCTGCAGGATCTCTATCCATCTTGCTGCTTGTCCTTCAGGAAATTTGAATTGTAATAACCATTTTAGAGCAGCATGGTCCGTGCGAATCAGGAATGGCTGTCCACACAAATACTTGTGGAAATGTTTCACAGCCTTGATGATAGCTAGCAACTCCTTCCTCGTGACACAGTAATTTCGCTCCGGCTTTGACAGAACTTTACTGAAGTAGGCCACCACTTTCTCATCGTCTCCAACTTTCTGTGACAAAACCGCTCCGGTTCCTACATTGCTTGCGTCTGTGTCCAGAATGAACATCTTTCCGGATTCTGGATAGGCTAGTATAGGGGTGTTGCATAGTTTTTCTTTTAAACGGCAGAATGCTTCATTACATTCGGTTGTCCACAGAAACTTGGTATTTGCCTCTGTCAATTTATGTAGACTCTTGGCGATATTCGCAAAATTCTCCACGAATCTTCGATAATAGGTGCATAAGCCAAGGAAACTGCGTAGCTCATGAACATTCTTCGGTACTGGCCAATTTTTCACAGCATCAATCTTCTCGGGATCGGTTCTGACTCCATTTTCTGTAATGATGTGTCCAAGGTACTTCACTTCTTTGTGGAAGAGATTGCACTTTACCGGATTCAATTTCATGTTGGTATTACTTATTCTTCTGAGCACTTCTTCGAGGTTCATTAGATGCTCTTCGAAGTTGCGACCCATTATGATGATGTCATCAAGATAAACGAGGCAGGCTTTCCAGGTTAAGCCATGCAACACGCATTCCATTAGACGTTCAAATGTTGCTGGGGCATTGCATAAACCAAACGGCATCACATTGAACTCCCACAACCCATTGCCAGTAGAAAATGCTGTCTTTCGTCGATCTTCTGGATGCATTTCAATTTGCCAGTAGCCACTCTTCAGATCTAATGTGCTGTACCATTTGGCCCCTGATAGTGTATCCAGTGTGTCATCAATTCGTGGCAGTGGATAGCTGTCCTTCATGGTTACCTCATTCAGCTTTCGATAGTCTACACAAAAACGAGCTGACCCATCTTTTTTTCTAACTAGCACCACTGGTGAGCTCCATGGACTCTTAGATGGCCTGATGACTCCATCACTTTTCATTTTGCCCAGCATTAGTGGTAGTCTTCTAGGAGGCTGTCTGATAGGATGAGCGTTTCCAGTGTTGATCCTATGTCGCACGATGTTTGTTCTTCCAACATCTTCATCTCCAGTAGAGAAAACGCTGCTCATCTTCGTTAATACCCTCTTGATTTCTTTGAATTCGACTGGATTCATTCTTTTACTAAGATCTTGAAGTATTGCTACTAATGCGGGATTATTTCTCTGCATGAAGACCTTTTGCTCTTCTTGACAGCTGATTATCTCTTTTATGGTGCTGCATTTGGCGATTTCTTCTCCATGATTGATGATCACTCGTTTATTTGAGAAGTTAATCAGTTGCACTGGAACTACCCCTTCTTTGGCTGCTACTAACGTTCGGCCAATCATAATGTTTCCCCCGAAGTCATTGTTAGCTGGCTCAATCATCACAGGTGAATTTTGGTTACTTTTATTTAGTAGCTTAGTCCATATGATCTTCTCAGATTTTGCCGGGATCTCAGTTGGTCCATCACTAATAACACGGACCTCAGCATTGTCGTTGGTGGCGTGTAGCACTATTTCTGTGTTTCCATATCTCAGTACGTGGCTTCCCAGATCTAATATAAAATTGTATTCTTTCATGAAGTCAAGCCCAATTATGCAGTCATCTTCTATATCTGCTACAATAAACCGGTGCCTAAATGAATTTCCTCCAAGGTGAACTTCTTGGTCGCTTTCTCCATGAACTAGAACTGTTTCACCCGTAGCTGTTTTTAGGGTGAATCGTCTTGCTGTATCGATTTGACTATCACAAACCACATCTGGACGCACTATCGATCTCGAAGCACCTGTGTCCAAAGTCAACATGCACGATTTGCTTCCAACGGTTGCCTCTAGGACAAGACTACTATTTTCTCTTTTTACTTGTGATACCACCAATGTAGGGCATTGTAATTGAGCCAGCTTTCGCCCTTCAAAACTGGCACGATCTAGTTTCCCGACTCCGGAACGCGGCATCTCTCTTCCGAATGCGGCTCCCATTTACATTCTCTTCGGATGTGCCCCAACTTCCCACAGTTCCAGCATCTTACTCTGCTAGATCTACTTCGTTGATTTCGTTCAGGTTTATCTTCCAAACTTTTGACACGCATGATCACTTCATCAAGCGCTGCTTTCAGTGGTTCCTCAGTAACTTCCATCTGACGTACTCTATCTGAGCCATACGCTCTTTTTCCGGCTTCCATTTGCAGGGCCAATGCTAAGACTTCCGCAGGTAATTTCTTCCCGCTTAGATACAGCTGATTTCTCATTTGTATATCTCGAAGAGTATTCATAAATGTATCAGCTGCCAGCTCATCTCGATGTTCAGCGTTATAGTTCGGGTATGACAGATTAACCAGTCTCACAATGTCAGCCTCTAATTCTTGCAAAGTTTCGCTGACTCCCTGTTTTCGTGTCTTGAGCTGCATGCGATGGAGAGCTTGCATATGACTTTCCCCATATCTTACTTCTAAGGCCTCCATTAGCTTGCTGTAATCACGCTCTGTCGCAGATAGTGTCTGCAAAATTTCAGCAGCAGGTCCCTTCAATGCCAATATAAGCGCGTTTGCTTTTTGCTGGTGGTCAACCCCAGTTGTTGCTATCTCAAATTGCATTTTAAATATCTGATACGATGTAGATCCATCAAATGCAGGTATTTTCACTCTAGCTGGAGCTGAATTAGTTGTTGGATTGATCATGTTACCTGACTTCAATTGTCCCATTTCTTGGCGGAATTCACTCGAAAGATTGCGTAATTTCTCTTCGTGTTCTTCGGTAACTTTCCGCAGCTCCCTTTCCATGTTGTTGATTTTGACCTCTGCACTGGATATACGTGACTCGATTACTTCACGTAGACTTTCTTGCTTCGCCATCATATCAGCAAACTGTTGTCGTTGCTCTACTTTTTGTTCTGCTGCCAGAACTTTTTGTTCTGCTGCCTGTTTCTCTTGTCGGGCCATCAGATCAGCAAGTTGTTGTTGTTGGTTGTTTCCTTGTTTGGCCATCATATCAGCAAGTTGTTGTTGTTGCTGTACTTTTTGTTCTACTGCCTGTTTCTCTTGTCGGGCCATCAGATCAGCAAGTTGTTGTTGTTGCTCTAATTTTTGTTCTGCTGCCAGTTTCTCTTGTCGGGCCATCATTTCTTTTATCAACACCATCATCGGATCGATTGCTGGGGCATTCTGAACCGGAGCTTCCTCCGGCTCTATTTCTATGACCTCTGTGTTTTGGCCTGCTTCTTCTAAAACTTTACGCAGCCGGAATGCAAGTTCTGCCTTCGTTCCATGGATTGGAGCATTCCTTTTCTTCAACTCATCCTTCAGCTGGGTCTGGCTGAGATCACTAATATTTACTGTCTTGACCATTGTTGCAATAATCCCACTTCTGACACCACTGTAACGACTTTTCGTTGGTTCTTTTAGATTATTGAGCAAATACGACAGTAAAAAGACAGATCTTTAGTTAACAGAATCTCAAACTTTATTTATCAACCAGTTACAGCAACTTCCAATTTTAATTGCAATAAATTCCAGGGTCTCCAATTTATGCACGATGAACTTCACCGCTTTTCCACAATTTGAATCAATAATATTCGGAATCGTAAAATCTGTATTTACTATTCCTCTAAGCTCAAATTCTTTCACTATTAGTACACAGGCTCAAGTACCACCGATTATTCCTTATACTTGCGAATATTTATAAAACACTTTTAATTGCAAAATTAAAACTGACTATCTGATATTTTTGTTCGCTTATTTATATCGAAAAATAAATAAATCGAAACTTCTATAATCCACTAGAAATCAATACTACGTAGTCCGTACATCTTGAATAGGCCACACCTGTTTTCATTCATACTTGCATTTGTATTAGCGAACTCAAATTTAATTTATGCAAAATGTATTTGTTAAAGGGAGTTAACTTTTGATTTATCTTTGCCATAGAATGTAGAAAACATTTAGGCAGAACGTATTGGTTATTTATGATTAAATTAAATTAACCCATTCTGGACGAAGTTTATTACAATATTATCAATCTTGTTTTATTAGATCTGAATTACTTCGGTTTGAAAGGCCTAAGTATTACAATATCGAACCAAAAATGTAACTCTTACTTCCATTTTTTTAAATTTCTCCACGTTTTAGGTTATAACGATTCTTAAAAAACAAAAAAATTGTCCGTCTGTCTGCCGTTCGGCCGGTTGCTTTGGTCGTTACTATCTCGCTTTTAATCGCGCCGACCAGCAGATTGTAAACTCGCATATGTGATATGTATGAAATGAAATCGAAATGTTTTTGCAGTTTAGTGCTCCTTTAGTAATTAGATTTGAAAACCTTAGACCTTTTGGCTCCTCTCGAGTTTTGCTTGGAGTTATTTTACTTGAAAAATCGATTTTTGTTTCTCCATTTTTTAACTTAGTGAAGAAATAATTAGAGGTTAATCTACATGTTGTTAAATTTGTAAAATGTGACTACATAAAACAAGGACCTTTACAGGAGCTTAAAAATTGAAGCAATCCACAATATTTTATTCCAAAAATTTAATCTGATTGAATAATGAATATCAATTATAATTTTGTAGGAAATTTATTTCTCTCCATTTATTTTATTTAGCGTATGATTTTTTTGTGACACATTAAAAATTAAACTTAAAATAGGTAGACTCTTTCATAAAATCTACCTAAAACAAAAAATGGATACACATTAAATGAACTTACAATTGATTTGATAGCGCGTCTTTTAGTAAAAAAGTAAAAAGTAAAATGTTTGAATATTGGGCAGTACATTTGAACATTAGATGTTTACATCGAGCGAGTCTATCCATGCTACTACATCGGGAATTGCCAAATGGATGTCTGAGATGTTGCCATTGTACCGTCGATTTGAACACACAGTTGCAATGTGTTTTATGGTTTGTTATGGAGCGCCGCAGTCACACTCAGGGGACTCTGAAATGCCCCTCTTGTAGAGAGAATGAGCACAACGTCCATGATACGTTCTTATTCGGTTTAATGTAGTCCCAGGTATGACGTGGCAAATCGAAATTAGGTTGGGTAGAAGTCGGGTTAGTAATAGAAAGGCCAGTTGTGTTGTAATGATGCCAGGAGGTATCCCAGGCATCCAAATATTAATATTAGTTGACAACAGGTTGCTGGCAGTTTTATGTGGAGGCTTTCTTGACTTCAGTTGACAACGAGTGTAGTCACCGTAATATTCGTGCAAGGATAACGTGATGTTGTTGGTTACCTTTTTATGTTCACGCGTGAGAGCATGCGAGCGTCTGAGTGCAGGTGGAGCGATATTGCTTAACACAGGGAGCCAAGGTAAGTGGGTGGATCTGAGTACCACTTATAGTACGCATCGTGGCATGCAGCGTGTAGTACGTGTGAACTAGGCGTGTAGAACGCGTGTACAGCGGGTAGTAGTACTTATAGTACGCATCGTGGCAGTCAACTTTTTGTGTATGTGTGCTATTCAACCAGACTGGTGCGCCATACTCAGCCACTGCGTAAACCAGACTTAGATCAGTTGTGCAGAGGGTAGCTGGAGTAGCACCTCATGTCGAGCCTGCCAGTTTGCGCAATATATTGTTTCTCGTTTTAAGTTTTTTTGACGTATTTTCTAGGTGGAAAAAAAAGAGTTCCATCGAGAGTAATGACCAGGTACTTTGGCTGTTGGTTGTATTTAATGACAGTGCCGTTAAATAACACTGATAGTTCGTGTTTTCACAGTTTGTTGTTTAAGTGGAAACAAGCACTCTCGGTTTTACTTAGATTGGGAAATAAGCTCCACGTTCGAAAATAGTCATACATTATCGCCAGGTCAATAGAGAGCAAATCCTCCAAGACATCCATGTCTTTGTTTTGAGTGGCCAGGGTCCAATCATCAACGCAGCCAAATTTCTTTGATGTTGTGTCAGGAATGTCATGCATGTACAGATTAAAAAGTAATGGCGCCAGGACGGAACCCTGTGGCAAACTATTGTTAAGCATTTTAGACCTACTACAGGAATTATTTAGATGAACTTTGAAAACAAGATTACTCACCATTTTGTCAATTAAACGCGAGACGGTGCTACAAAGCATTGCATTGAACAGCTTATATATAATCCCAATTTGCCAGACCGTGTCATATGCTGCAGTAAGATCGATGAATACTGCTAGGATCTGGTCATTCAATATCGGTGCGATACGATTGTATATGAGCCGTTCTAGCAATTTATAGCAGGTGCTCAAAAAGGCTATCGGGCGATAGCTTCCTGGTTCATTGGATGGTGTACCTGGCTTAAGTATGCTATCACTTTCGTTGTCTTAAAATGTTTTGGTAGATTGCCGGTTTCTAGGACATTCGAGAAAAATTTAGTTAGCCACTGTTTTACATTTTTCCAGCATTTTTATGAAATTCTGGAAAAATGCCATCGCAGCCAGCTGCTTTTCCGTTTTTGTTTGGAACAGAGCTGATTCTAGTTCTTCGCTACTAACAAAATTCACATACTTCGATGGAGGCGAGCAACTGAGCTTCATTTCTCTTAATTTAAGTTTAATTGTTGTTTTATGAAGGTGATTAATAGAAGAACGAGACATGTTTACTATGTGGTTTGCAATGTCCTCTGGATTTATTTCAGTTTTAGCACGAGTAATTGAGTTTGAGCCACCCAGCTTTCAAAGGAGGCTCCATGCTTCCCTGCTTGAATGGGAAAAAAATCAATGTTTTCAACAGCGTTAATCGACTTTTATTTTCTACTTAGGTACTCCTCATATAATATATTGCTCTCTCTACTCCAGCCAGGAATATTTTCTTCACGAAAGCTTCTTGGGATGCATTTCTTCGCAGTTGAGATGGTGGCTTCAACAAATCTATCGTAATCTTTAGGAATGTGTTGGATCCAGCAAATCACTGCATCCAACTCCAACCTATATTTAGTCCAGTCAGCTTTACTAAAATTCCATCTAGGTTGAGGAGTATAGTTAACGAGTGGAATTTGGATTCCCATCTCAAGAATTACTGGACGATGTTGCGAGCGTGGAAAACCTTGTAAGACAACCCTGGATATTGGAATAGGGTTATGTTGCTCGTTTTTTGTGAAAAACAGAGGTCGGGATTGTAATCGCTTCGCCATCTTGCAGATCTAAAAGTATACATGACTTTCGCATTATATACCAGGAACATGTTGTTATCATCCGCCCAGTCAGTCAGTTGAACGCCATTTGTATTATTATTTGAGTAGGACCACTGAGTGTGATGGCTATTGAAGTCAGCAGTATATATTGCTGGGTGGTGAAATAATGCTAGAGTAGCAGCTGGCCATCCTGTATTTGGAGGCTTGCATACGTTTACAATTTTCCTGTCCGATATATTAACAACAATAAGATGTATATCGTTGTCCGTCTGTGTAAGTACGTCAGTGCAGTTCAGGATTTCTGACTTAACATTCGTGGCAAATCCATATGATTGATGGTAAATAGCACTAATTAATTTGTAACCAACAATGTTTCCTCTCGAGGTAAGTTGCGCTTCATATGCTGCATGCGTTTCTTGCAGAATTACAACGTCGATGTCGTAATCTTTTAATAATCTTTGTAAATGTTTAGTTTTTGACCTGCTTATGCCTTCAATGTTCAATTTCAAAATACGGACTGAAGGTCCAATATTTTTTGTCTTATGGTGCTGAAAAGAACCGTTGTTATTGTGATTTTGGTTCATATTTATATGTTTTGTATCACAGCCAAGAGCTCGAAATGAAATGTTTGGCTACCAAGTTGAAATAGACTATTAGCGTAGACCAGGGTGTAGCGCGAGGAGCTTATCTATTTAACACACCTCATTTCTCTACATTAAAGGTTCTATTAATTTTTTGCCGAAAAAGTGATATTTAAATGATATATAAAAAAAACTTCATAATTCTTCGTAACTCGTTAAAAAAATATGACTCGTGAAAAATATATGAGGATAAAGTATTGCATTCAATTTGTGTTTAATGAATTTTATTCTCTCGCAAATTAAACTTTTGCTTGAGAATAAACTATTATATTAAACACTTATTGGTTATAATACTATTATTTCAAAGCAGAAGAAGAAAACTAGTACTTTTTTATCATCCTTATTATTATTTTTTTTGAGTTACAAAGATTTTGAAGTATCATCAAAAATATGCGTTTTAGGCAAAAAATGAACAGGATTTTTTTTGTAGAAAATTAAATTTCCTACAAAAAAATTTAGTTGGTTTTTTTAAATCTGCATATTTCATGAGATATTTCAAGAACTCTATGATTTCATCAATCAATCAACCTTGATGATTTTGTGGCACGTGTTCTTTTTATTTAAAAAAAATTCCCTCGTGTTTTTCACCAAAAAGAATTTTTTAGGGGGCGTCTGAGAAAATTTAATTTTGACGTACAGAAAAACTGAGGAGAACAATGTATATCAAACGTCTATAAAGTCTGCTTATTGTTGTGGGATTTAGACCTTAAAAGGTTGTTATTTGTTGTAACCAATTTTCCCACATTGCAAAATTACACAAGAGATTTTATTTTGAAAAAAAGTTCATTCTAAATTTACAACAAGTAATCATAAGTTTTTTTATTCCTCTCTTCCATTAACATTTAATTTCCTTTACCACCATATCAGGAGCTTTAATATTACACATCACTGAATATTTTCAATTTCAAATAATGTAGAACAATGAACACATAAATGACAATAAGTTGAACGTTGTTTTGTGTATAGTGTATTCTCGTTTGTATTTAGAACATTCAATTTATTTTACAACGGTAATTGTTGTAATAGAATCGCGTTTTGCATCGTTTAAATTTATCAGCCATTTTAGAATAGTCGTTAATGAATATTGACTGGTTGATGATGCATGAACAAGATGGTCGTTAGTGTTTCTCGTTTGTTTAAAACCCAATACAAACTTTAATATTACCAAAAATGTAAGCTTTTGAGAAAGATATTAGATAAAAGCTTTGAAAATGTTCGCAAATAATAGTTTCTTTATTTCTTATTTATTTTAATCACAAATATAATATATAAAAATTATAATAAATTGTTTATAATAATAATAATAATAAAAAGAAAGAAATCTTGATAATAGTTTATTTATTTTATATAAAATTCACTTAAATGTCACTTAAATTGGTAAATTGTTTTATTAAAAATAAAACTTGTTAAAATTTTATTTTTTATTGTTAAATTGTTTTATTTTACAAAATTGCCCTTTTTTTAAGTAATTAATTCATTAAATTTCTGATGTATATGTTATATAAATGCTCGCTTAAATTTTATTTTTTGTTTCCTCGTAGGTTGATCGCCAAAAAAGAAGTGATTTTTTAATTTATTAATATGACATATAATTATTTGGCGCATATTATTATTTTTGGCGCATTAAGAATTTACAATATTCGTATCCAGAGGGATAGGCGAATATAAGGCGAAATAATAATGAACGCACTCATTCCTTTGGTGACATTTATCATTATTCAGCAAAACATTTTTAAATTATTGTTGTTTTTTAAATGATAAAACAAGTTCATACGTTACAAGAAAGCTAAATAAGCTGATATGAATATACTGATAAATGGATGAATATACATTTTGGATAAATAGTATTTAAAATTAATTAACTATAATAAACAGTTTAAGTTCCTAATTGCATTATTTTTCTTTCAAATCTCAGATTTGAACATAATCCGGGCCGTTGACGAACGCGATCGTTTGTCAACCATCTAATGGCAATAAGCAAATCTTAGTTATCGGTCGTTTTATAATATTATTGGCTGTTTTAATTGTGACTACACGCACGTTGCCCATATCATCAGGATGAATCTGAATTATTCTCCCCATGGCCCATTTGCAAGTTGGTAAATTATCATCTTTAATTAAAACCATGTTATTAATATTTAAATTTGCTTCTGATGACTTCCATTTAGTTCTTTGTTGCAGGTTATTAATATAATCTTTATAAAATCGCTTCCAGAATGTCTGAGCGAGTTGCTGAACCTGTTGCCACCGCGATAATTTAGATTTTGACACATTGCTTATGTCATGTTCAGGTACAGAATTTAATGATGAACCTGTTAAAAAATGAGCAGGTGTCAATGCCTCAAAAGAATCGTCATCTGATGTTGGACATAATGGTCTTGAATTCAATACGCCTTCTATCTGACACAAAAGCGTGGCCATCTCTTCAAACGTTAAATGCGTATTCCCAGTGACTCTATTAAGATGAGTCTTCACTGACTTTATGGCAGATTCCCAAAGTCCACCAAAGTGAGGGGCAGAAGGAGGAATATGATGCCAATGAATTTGATTTTGAGCACAATATTCTGAAATTATACAATCATTAATTTTTAAGCTATGGAATCTGTATACCTCTTTGAGTTGTTTGTTGGCACCGACAAAATTGGTACCATTATCAGAATAGATGTCTGATGGTACATTTCTTCTCGCAGAAAATCTTTTAAGAGCTGCTATAAAGGCATCAGTAGTTAGATCTGTGACGGCTTCTATATGTAACGCTTTGGTGACCATGCAGACAAACACGGCAATATAGCCTTTAACAAATTTAGCTCCACGTCCTCTTTTACTAGCTAACTGAATTGGTCCAGCGTAATCTACACCGCAGTTTGAGAATGGTCTAGCAGGTGTTACTCGCACGGCTGGTAAATTACCCATTATTTGTTTGGAAGTTGTAGCTCGGTCTTTAAAACATTGGATACATTTTTTGACTTCTTCTCTTACAGTACCTTTTCCGTGTACAATCCAATAGTTCTGGCGTATTAGATGGAATGTATGGGATGGGCCAGGATGTAGGTATTTTTTATGGTAAAAGGAGATTATCATTCTACTTAGGACATGGGATTTTGGTAGAATGATTGGGTGTTTTGCTTCATACGGGTAATTTGAATGATGCAATCTGCCGCCAACACGTATTAATCCCTTCTCATCTAGAAATGGAGCAAGAGTTGATAATTTATCATGCTTAGATAATTCTTTGTTTTGCATAAGTGTTCTTCTCTCATTTGAATAAACTGTTTGTTGCACCCATTTAATCAGTTTTTCTGTTGCTTCATTTATTTCTCTAGCGGATATTACTAAATTTTGTGTTATGTTATTGCCCTGTTTTGTCACATTTTTAATAAATTTATTTACAAAACATAAAATACGGATGATTTTGCTGAACGACGATATTTTATTCAATAAATTTTCATACACTTCTCCTTCGGCTTGTTCTAATCCTTGTACATGAAAAAATGAGATAGAACATGTTTTCTCTTTTATCTCGCATAAAGTGTCTTCATAATATACTTCCTTATGAATTGTGGGCCATATAGACTCTGGTTCGCTAAGCCATGCTGGGCCATGCCACCACTGATTAAGTTTTAACAGTTTGGATGGTAAAACACCTCTTGATGCATAGTCAGCCGGATTATCGTCTGATTTTACATGCTGCCAATGGTTTCGTGGTAGTAATTGTTGAACTTCAGAGACTCTATTGGCTACAAATGTTTTCCATTTCGTAGGATGTTCGGATAACCAAGCCAACACTATAGTAGAGTCGGTCCAGGCATACATTGATATTTCTTCATCAAATGTATTTTGTACTTCTGTCATTAGCTTTGCAAGAAGATGGGCTCCACACAATTCCAGTCGAGGTAATGATATTTGTTTTATTGGGGCAACCTTGGTTTTTGCTGTTATAAGTTCTATCTGAGTAGAACCCTGTTTATTTTTGAATCGGCCATAAACTGCTGCTGCATAGGCTCTTTCGCTAGCATCACAAAATCCATGCAATTGTAGTTCGCTTTGATCTATTATTCGCCTTATTTTTAGATTTTCTAATTGAGGAAGATCACCTTTTAATTGATTCCACAAAATTGCAATATCATTAGGTAATTCATCATCCCAGTCTAATTTTCTTAACCACAGTTTTTGATACAATATTTTCGCTAAAATAATTGATGGAGCAACTAAGCCAAGTGGATCAAATACTTTAGAGGCATTGGATATTAATGACCGCTTGGTGGGAGCTTGTTCCAATGGCAAATTTACCTTAAAAGTAAAGTAGTCTTCTAAAGCGTTCCATTGTAACCCTAGTATTTTCACGGTAGAACTCGTTTCATCAATCGATACCATGGAATCAGCATTTTCAATTGTTGGTTCAGAAAGTTTTAGTGCATTTGACTGCCATTTTCTTAAACAAAAGCCTCTTTTTCCAAGTAACATCGTGATTTTTTCCTTTAAATATCTGGCATCTTCAACAGTGCTTGCTCCTGACAAATAATCATCAATGTAAAATTTACTTGAAATTTCCCTTGCGATATCCGGATATTCTTCTTGGCAGTCATATGCAGCTTGTAACAAGGAACGAGTTGCTAGGAATGAAGAACTGGCCATTCCAAATGTAACGGTTGTGAGTTTATAATGTATTACTGGATCGCTTACATGTTCTCTCCATAGAATGCGTTGGAAATCTTGATTTTCCTCAGCTACAAGAACTTGGCGGTACATTTTCTCTATATCCGCTGTAAGTGCAATTTGGTTGTGCCGAAATTTGTTTAAAGTAGTCCACAAAGGCGGTTGTATGTTGGGACCAATCATAAGCATATCATTGACAGAGTTCAAGTTGGTGGTTTTGCATGATCCGTCAAACACGACTCGCAACTTGGTGGTTGAACTCTCTTTCTTGATAACGGCGTGATGAGGGAGATAATAACATCTA
Source organism: Diogma glabrata (assembly GCA_963693315.1). Classification (NCBI taxonomy): domain Eukaryota; kingdom Metazoa; phylum Arthropoda; class Insecta; order Diptera; family Cylindrotomidae; genus Diogma; species Diogma glabrata. Next base: position 42,292,453 of record OY856186.1, read on the forward strand.
TCATCTTGTACTACCTGTTCCTGGTGCGGAATCTCTCTCATGTGACCTAACCTTATATATTCGCGCATCACTTTAACATACTCATTTTTAAGCTGGATATCGCGGTTTAGCTTTTGTTGTAAATTATAAAATCTCTTACGAGTAATGTTTAAAGAATTACCTAAAAGTTCTTCAGATTTTTTGAATGGCAATTTTACTATAAACTTACCGCTTATGTGTCTTACAAAATCAGTTCTGTAGTGTTCTTCGCATTTATTTTCTTCTTCGCTAAATGATTTAGTGTTTGGTATTTCCTCTATCTCCCAAAATTTTTGGAGAGTTTTATTAACATCCAAATCAATGTAATAGTTGCATCTGGTAAATTGTTTGCTTTCCTTGTCTTCATTTATTTCGCCTGATACAATCCAACCAAACATTGTATTTTGCGCTATTAAGTTGTCACCTATATTGTTTAGTTGGCCATCTCTTAAGATATTAAAGAATTTGTCGGCTCCAATAATGATATCTACACATTCAGGTTTATAAAAGTTGGGATCAGCTAATTGTAATCCCTTAATCTTCTCTAAATTTGATGAACTGAGTTCTCGCGTTGGTAAACAATCAGTAAGTTTTTTCAAAATCAGGACTTCAATCTGGAGACTTTCGTTTGTGGAGTAAATTGATGTAGCATTTATGGATAACCTTCCTTTTGTCACTTCAGTCCCTGATGTTAAACCCTTTATTAAGAAGTTTGCTTCAGTGCGTGTCAGTCCCAGTCGCTGAGCACAAGATTCAGAGATGAAAGAGGATTGAGCCCCAGAATCAAGCAAGGCTCGACATCTTTGATAGTGATGAGATGAATCTAGTACTCTTATTTCTGCAGTAGGTAGAATAGCTGTACATCTTTTAATAGACATGGCGTGTGCAGCACTCCTGGTTTCGGAATTTTGATCGCTGGTTGGAGAAATTTCTGGTACCAATGCAATGTTAGGAATTGCGTTGCTGGTAGACGCGGTTGAATTTTCTTCATGTAGAGTTGAGTGATGCTTTGCTTTACATATGCCACATCGAAAGCGTGATCGACAATTCTGTGATTGGTGATTCTTAAATAAACATATGAAACACAGTTTATTTTCTGCTACAAATCCTCTTCGTTCATGCACGGATAGTTGTAAGAATTCACTACAATTTCTTAAATAATGTTCTTGATCACATTTAAGACAACTAATAACTTTGGTTGTGGCATGCATTATCTTAACGTTTGTAGCTTGAGATTGCCGTACAGGTGTACGTTTGACAGGTTCACAAGCTTCTAAAGTGTCGCCTTGTTTTGCTAAAAAATCCAATAAATCTTCCATCTTTGGCGTTTCAATCGCGTAGCTGTGGTGAGCCCATGCTTGTTTTGTGGATTGATCAAACTTGTTGACAAGAATATAAATCAACCAAGGATCTCGAGATTGATATGCTTCACCTAGAACTTTAATTCCTTTAAGTACTTCATCTGAAATATCTCGCATGTAATGAAGGGATTTTGCAGAAACCTGAGTAATTGATGGCTGGTCCATAAACTGTTTAAGGAGCGTCAATACCACGTGTTTTTTTTTATCATAACGATTGACTATGATACTCCAGGCTTCATCATAGTTGGCTTCGGTGATTCCAAGGTGTCGCACTAATGCGTATGGTTCTCCTTTTAGCAGTCCTTTAAGATATTGAAACTTATGTACTTTCGACATCCTCGCGTTATTATTAATTGATGCATCAAATAAGTCACGAAATGACGGAAACTCTGCATAAACTCCAGTAAAAAATGGAATATTGACACGAGGTAAACGAACATCATTCTCACTTCTGTTATTTATATGGCTAACTTCTTGTAGGAATGATCGCTGGTTTGCCATCAATTCACTGAGACTCGTGTCCAGATCAGCTGGAGGTAAAACCTGTGGCTTGTTCAACTCTGCTTTGATGAGTTTCCCTGTGATACTGAAACACTTCGCTTCAATTTGTTCTTGTAATGCAATTACATCAGCATTATCACCGCATAGTGTAGAAACGGCCTTATAATCATCCGATTCTTGTTTCAAGAGCGCTCTATGTGTTTTAATAGACTCTATCGGTTCATTTCCTAAATCTTTCAAGGCATACGCTTCAATTTGCTTCACTCTATTTAAAATTCTTTGTAATGAGCGTAGGTCTGCCATCTTAACTTACAATTTTAATTCACTCACTATGTATATCACACAAATAAAAATAATGGAAATTGTTTACTTTTATTGAACACTTTTTAATAGTTAATATTAAATTTTAAGAACTAATAGTCAATATTTTAATACACTGTACAACACATATATATATGTTATATATATATTTTTTATAGAATCGATTTAATCCAGTAAACTCACAAAAAATGGATCTAAAATTATTTAGGAATGGCGCAGAGATCCAAAATCGTAAAATATAATTTTATAGTTTCACAAAATTGTAAATTTATAAAAATCGCAAATATCTTCAATTTATATCACTGTAAATCCGGCTCGAAGGACCATGAAAATGTTCGCAAATAATAGTTTCTTTATTTCTTATTTATTTTAATCACAAATATAATATATAAAAATTATAATAAATTGTTTATAATAATAATAATAATAAAAAGAAAGAAATCTTGATAATAGTTTATTTATTTTATATAAAATTCACTTAAATGTCACTTAAATTGGTAAATTGTTTTATTAAAAATAAAACTTGTTAAAATTTTATTTTTTATTGTTAAATTGTTTTATTTTACAAAATTGCCCTTTTTTTAAGTAATTAATTCATTAAATTTCTGATGTATATGTTATATAAATGCTCGCTTAAATTTTATTTTTTGTTTCCTCGTAGGTTGATCGCCAAAAAAGAAGTGATTTTTTAATTTATTAATATGACATATAATTATTTGGCGCATATTATTATTTTTGGCGCATTAAGAATTTACAATATTCGTATCCAGAGGGATAGGCGAATATAAGGCGAAATAATAATGAACGCACTCATTCCTTTGGTGACATTTATCATTATTCAGCAAAACATTTTTAAATTATTATTGTTTTTTAAATGATAAAACAAGTTCATACGTTACAAGAAAGCTAAATAAGCTGATATGAATATACTGATAAATGGATGAATATACATTTTGGATAAATAGTATTTAAAATTAATTAACTATAATAAAAAGTTTAAGTTCCTAATTGCATTATTTTTCTTTCAAATCTCAGATTTGAACAAGCTTAACTATAAAACTACAATAAATTGTTTGATATCAAACTTACTTCGTATTCGCGAATTAAAATTATTTATTTTCTTTTTTCCGCTTCATTTCAGTTTCGGTTTTCATATTTTTATTATCATTTTGTATTGCTTTTTATGTGTTATATTTTCTTTTTTGCATCTTTATGGAAAAACAACAACAGAAAAGTCTTATATTTATGTTCGAAATTTATTATAATACAAAACGGAAATTATAATAAAATACCCTTAAGATATTTTTCACTTTGCCTACCATATTGTTTTTTTTAGGTCTTAGCAAGAATGTGCTGTTCATACGAAAAAGCTTATAAAACGTGATTTAAATTATGTATAAGATAATTCCTTTACGGTTGAAAGGAATATATATATTGATATGAAAACCGCGTAAAGTGGTTGAAATTATGAAAATTTTTAATCAGAAACTTTGTATATACCACAATCGATTACTTTGAATTTTTTGTTTCGGATTGGGAAACTTAAGAAGCTACAACTACCAGATATGTTACAATAGTTCTTATTAGTTAGCAGGAGTTAAATTTGAAAACTTTTAATGTAGACACTTGTAGATGGAGATTTTTTCAATAATTTTCTGAATTTAAAATATGAATTCTTAACAGACTCAGTGTTTTGTCTTCAGATGAAACATTTGTTCTTAGATTTTAAAAACTCAGAAGCAAGAACAAAAAATTAGAAAGAAGAAAAAAATACTTCCACAATAGTTCTAATCAGCCGTCGCTCGAAGGGACATCCAGCCCATATCTCTTTGGCACATATTTAAAACGCAGGATAGCGTCAATGGAGAAATTCTTTTTGGTAAAGGAAGTCACCAAAACTGTGCAATTCGCAAATCCATTGACAACAGAAACCCTGAACAAAGGTAGCATACTATAGAAACTACTCCTGATAGTAATAGCCAGAAGAAAATTCCCGAAACCCAAAATTAGCAAACAGGACCGATTCGATGCATTGAAAGACTCTCCACTTTCATACCTTATTTCATTATATGTTCAGAGACGCATTATTGTCAAGTTTGCCATCTTCTGGGTAAAATATGTTGAATATGTTCTATCTACTGGGTAAAATAAGTTGATAAGAATAAAAATGCCGTCTATATGTAGAACAACTTATAAAGAAGAAAAAAGACTGATATATGGGTAATGTAAATCGAAGTCGATCATATTAGAAAATAAATTTGTTTGCATACGATATGGGTGACGATTTTCAACTGTTACACTCTTGCAATTGGGATATTAGTTTTTAAAATTGCAATTAAAATTAAAATTAAAGAGGTAAAAGATTAAATTTAAGTAAAAAAGATACCAAACCAAACGGTACAAAAACATAAATCTGTTTATAATAATCAGAAATAAATGTTCGATTCTGAAAACATTTTCTTAGCTTTTATTGCTGTTCATTTCATGGACAAATTAAAAAGAATCAACACCAAAGAGTGTTGTTCAGAAAACATTTTCTGGAAATTTGTGGAAATTTACCTAACAAGGGTAAAGAAATATTCCAGGTTTTGGAGTTTTAGAGCGATTGCATAAAAAGATATACAATACAATCGATATACAGTCTACTAACATCATTATTACATTTAAAACAATAATAGTTATCGGGACGTGAGGATGATTTTGTTTCCGCTTCATAGAGGTGTCCAATTAGTTTTCATAAAAGTCGTTTTTTAATCACACATTTAGTTTTTTGTTGCGCCCACAGGCTATACCAGTACCCTATTTCACCAAACTTAAAAATTTGTAATTCCATGCAAATTTTCACAAATTTTGTTAAAATTTGTATGAAATTACAAATTTGTAAGTTTGGTGAAATATGGTACAGATAACAAATCTTTTAATGCTGACCATATACTCCCGCAAGAAACGCTGGACGTTAAAACCCAACCATGCGTAACAAAAATGGTACCAAAACAGGGCTCCGATATTAAAGAGTGAATTTTTGAGAAACAAAGATTTTTTGTCTACAACCATGAGTTTTGGAAAACAAAAGCTTTGTTTTGTTTGGAAACAAAATTTTTTGCAGAAAAATATTTTTGGGAAACAGAATTTGTCAGAAACAAATTTTTCTGTTCAACAGAAGTTTTGGAAACAAAATTTTTTTTTGAACAAAATGTTTTGTAAAGAAAATTATTTTGTTAAACGGTTTTTAGGAAAAAAATGTTTTTTCTGCAAAAAGCTGTAAAACTGAACTTTATTGCCGCTAGGGTGAAGGTGAAACTTTTACTTTTTTATGTATCCCACCCTTTATTCTTTTTCTTACGGTGACAGAAAAAGTAACTCATATTTTTACGGAGCAGAAAAAATGTCGCCATTTATTTCCATATTTTTACGGCAACAGCAAAAGTAATATAACATAAGATTACGAATAATTTCTTTGTTATTTTTTCAAACAAATTGTAGAACTATGACAACAAAAAATACAAATATTTTGATTGGGTTATGAAATTTTGAATTGAAAGGTTGCTTTGATCAAAAGTTTTATTACTACAAATTTAAATGTTTTTTTTTTTCGTGTTTGGAAGTAACTGTGACAATAAAAATCATATTTATAAAAATTTTGATGTATTAATTTTATATTTATGAAAAATTTAAGCCTTTGCCCTAAACCTTTGGTTGAAGCAAAATTTTTTGTTGCACAGAAGTTTCTAAAAACAAAATTTTTTGTTGTACAGAATTTTTTGGAACAAAATGTTTATGAAACCATTTTTACTTCACCACAATTTTAAATTGTGTGAATAATGCAATCTATCGTGAAAAAAAATCTTACATACCCCAAATTTTGTTCTTTCTTTTGTTTTGGACCATCCTCTATCTAAATAGTCAATAAAAATTTTGGTGTACGTCTGTGTGTGGGTGGGTTAGTGTGTGGGTGTGTGAGTGACCTTTCTGCATAGGATCTTGATGAAACTTTGGCAATTGATACATGTTCACTTGAAAATGGAAGATCTGGATTCATTTCAAATTTGGACAAAATGGCGGGGGGTCTCCCAAACACCTCTAAGTTTAAATCTTGAATAACTTTCAATCACGGCTTATGATCTTATTGAAACTTAGTACATAAGGTTTTAGTACAGTTTCCAATATTTCTGAATACCATCTTCCGGTATGTCACTTTCGGTTAAAATTTTTTTTTCAAGGGTTTATCCTTACTGTAGCCTACAATTACCGATCGATTTTCATGAAACGTTGGTAAAATCTTTCAAGCCTCCCGAACACCTGTTTACTGTGCCACAAATTTTTCGATGTTTGTTGGGGGCACACAGCATTCGTTCGTGAATAAATTTTGATGACACTTTGAAAAAAGATGCAACTATGTATGACAAGGAACTGATTAGTTTTTGAGCGATAGTGAGCAAAGTAGTGGGGGTGTCACATACACCTGTATTTTTGAAAGCTCAATAACATCTGTACCTGATAATCGAATTGGATGAAACTTTTCACATGAGCATTTAGTACGGTTCACAACAGTTTTGCATCCCAACTTACGGTTTTTCACTTTCAGTAAAAATTTTTTTTTTTTAATTTTTCCATTTTTTCAGTGTCTTTATGGCAAGGAACTGATTAGTTTTTGAGCGATAGTGAACAAAGTCTGTCCCATATATCTGTTCACAGTTCACAACAGTTCTGCATCCCAACTTCCGCTTAAAATTTTTTTTTACTTTTTCTCGTACAACAGAATTTATGTTTGATGGGATACTACTGCTTTTTTAATAGTTTTGTAATTAGAACTACGCGAAATCTATAACATTGGTTAGTTTTTTTAAAGTATTTGATGGATATTACTCTTTATATATCCAGAACACTATGTTTCCAGAGCTGTGGTGAAGTCAGCCTATGCATCAGCGTCGCAATATTTTTTTTTCAAGTCCACATTTGACTGAACAAAGGATGTGAAAATTCTTCGCCTTCCAACCAACCATCCGAAAGAAATGGGATCGGTTGAAGAAGGCGTGCCGACCATCGCTGTTCACCACTGCCAATTGGAACTGATGATTGGTAATGGTAGAAATGCAGCTCAGTGTGATGTTCATTACTTTCTCACACAGTTTATTTCATCATCATCTGATAGTACTATAAAGCAGTATTTAGAGTAGATTTTATAGAATAGATATATTAGTCACAACTCTGTTATCATTGAACGAATTCAGGTGTTCTTATAGACATTGGGCTGAAATAATGCAACAAAGTTAGGATATCTGTTATTTCACAGTCAAAGAGGTTAGGTATTGGGTTGTGATTATGCACAATAAGCTAGCAATACATACCACACTAGGAATACAAAATCTTTTTTCAGGAAAGAAAAACGAAACGTTCTTCGTCTGTAGATATTTGTTTGAAAAAACCTAGGAAATAAGTCCTAAATTAAATCAATTGCTGCACCAAAGTATCACAAAATCTATGTTATGAAACTTTTGTCTGGTGACCTAAAACAACCCAAAAAACTTGTAAGACAATATTTAAAAACAATCGAAGACTCGTGTGCCGTAATCTACGTTTGCTTCCAGAACCACATTAACATCAGCAAATTTAGATCCTTTTCCAGCTCCTCCCATTGTAACTATTGCATTGCAGCTCGTAGAAATGCTTTATACCCAATAGAACTGTCCGATTTCTAAGTCCTCTCAAAACTGCAGAACGAAATATAAATTTTGGTCAGAAGGTGAGAAATGGCATTAGAGGTCAGAAACGGTATTGAAAGTAATTTATAGTCACCACCACACAAAGCAAGCGTATTGTAAACGACCGCTTCTAAACCAACGTAGACACTGAAGAAGCTGTTTTCGGTCTCAGAACAAAACTAATGATGTTTACAGTCGTACGACACTCTTTGCTCTGAAATCAACGTGTTTTCACTTAAGCATGGAAATGCTACCAAAATCTTCAAAAAATACAGGAAACAAAGGTGGCCACATATAGGCACATAAAAATTCAGGAGCTAGTTCTTTAGCAAACAACAGCTTAATATATTTTAGCTCAACATATCTTAGTGCTATACTTTGGGGTTAACTAGTTACTAGAATTTCGCTCAAATTCAGTATTCAAAGTTGAGAACAGGAACAAAATAGACAATGATAAAGAAGGTAGGTAGATCTACTACACTGTGGATTTTTATAGATGGAAGTCTTACAACTCAGAGGCTGAAACATTGTTCCACTTTTTCTGCAAATTATGTGGTCTTGATAAGTGTAAATGCATTGACTATGGAAAAAATAGACCAGTACTTCCTTCATCATAAGACATTACGAGCAAATCAATATTTATTAAGGGGCTCATATTCCACCACATACAGTGACATTCATCACGTCCTACCTATAACAACAGTTATAGTGCTACTCGAACTAGCTACTTACACCAGTTGAATTACAAGTTTCTTTCCAAAAAAAAATGCAAATAAAATGTTACCATCAAATAACGTTTTGGTATATTGCCAACAGAATACAGTGATGTCATATTTTTGAGTCACTGCAAAAGAAAAAAAAATGCGATACGAATGTTACAGTTGGTGGTAACCAACCGTTAGTGGTCACCACTTTTATCACCAAATTTTAAAAAAATAAAAAGTAAAACTAAGAATTACAAGCTCCTTCCGAGAAGATATTCATTAATTGTATATGTAATCAATAAATTTAAGTTATATCCTATCCTAATCTCGTTTCAATTTAAAATGTGTCACAAACGACAATCAATGAAAAAGGTCATTGTGAACCCGTATCGTACAAATTCATCTTTAATTTTTCACACAAACATAAACAAAAAGAATTGAAGAAAACAAAATACAACTAACTAAGTAAATCAGTCTATCCCTTAAGCACAAATTTATTTTCATTTTTCTTTTTGTACATGACCCGGAAATGGTTAAAATTACATCGAAACGAAAATACTTTTATTGAGCACTTAATCTATAACAACGAAGAAGAAGAAAAAGAAAAACAGGAAAAATTGTTTTTTTTCGTGTTATGAAACTAAAGGAATAAAGGTTTTTGAAAGGCTCTCCCTACAACAAAAATAACAACAAAAATGTTGAACGATGTGGGTGTTGTGTCGTTACTATCAAATAGTCAAAAACTTGAATTTTATTTTTTGTGTTTCTGTTACGTTATTCTCTTATACATATATCGACTGAAATCCTCTTTCATTTTCTTTGTTGTTTTCTGGCTTCCACTTTTTTTTGTTTTTGTTTTGATGACATAAGAAGACTTGGAGGAAAATAATATATATAAAAAGAAAAAGGACGGATGTTTTGAAGGTTGTTTGTCATTTTATTATTATTGTTATTGTTATTTTGATTGTGCTTTTACAGCATTCCTGACAAGAAAATAATAAAAGAAAATCGGTTTTTATAGAGGAATCGAGGTAAAATTTCAATACGGTAACAGAAGGAAAATGAAATACCGAAACAATTTTGGATTCATATTGGATTGGTAAATTGTTTTGTGCTCTCTGAAAAATTGTACGAAAAGATCTATTAAGTTTAACGATCTTCAACTAGATAGTAGATACCCATATTGTTTTAGTTTGTAATCAATTTGTATAACAATATACATACATTGTAGTGTGTAATGATTAAACTATATTTTACAAAATTAATTCAGAGAATCTGTTACCAAAAACAATAAGGACTACCATGTGCAATATTTAGCTAAAGTTATAAAAGATTGAAAGTTCAATTTAAATGAAAATTAAATTATTCGTTTTATATGTACGAACAGTTATTTTGATTTCTGATAATTCTTATAGTACCAGCAATAAAACTATATCCAATAAAATCCTTTATTTAATTAAAGATATAGATTATTAAAGAAACTGACATAACTTCGAATTGAAAAAGATTAAATTTGTTTCTTATTTGCTTGAATTTAATTGCTCAAATATTTCCCAATGGTCTTAATATGTTAAATTGCTTTTTTAAATACATAAAAAATTGTGTCCAGTGGTGTTTTTATAAGATTGAGCAAAAAGCAAGGTACCAAATCGTTTAAGGATTTGATCACCCGATCACCCCATCAGATCATTCGATTCTTAGACTATCAGATCATCAGATCAACTGATCATCAGATCATCAGATCATCAGATCATCAGATCGTCAGATCATCAGATCATCAGATTATCAGATCATCAGATCATCATATCATCAGATCATCAGATCATCAGATCATCAGATCATCAGATCATCAGATCATCAGATCATCAGATCATCAGATCATCAGATCATCAGATCATCAGATCATCAGATTATCAGATCAATAGATCATCAGATCATCAGATCATCAATCATCAAATCATCAGATCATCAAAAATGTAGACAGTAATGTGGGATACTTTTGAAAAATTTTCACCAATGTTGAGCGTCATAACTCTAATAGTTGTAGACGTAAACTTAATTTTTTTTGCTGCCACACTTTTCATCTTAGCAACCATAATCTATGGATATTGTAAACATGGTTTCAGATTACCAATGTAGTCAAATACAATCGAAGATCCAAAATAGTCACATAAACCAAAGCAGAACTCGAGAACTTAATTTCAAAGTGGACAAAAACCATCGCAGCCAAAGCCAATTCCGCTCAGCTGCTCAGAGAACCTCCGCCAAGAAATTCCAAAGTACTTAAAAATTTTGTCCAGCTTAGTTCTTCTTCGGAATCAAATTTTCCAAAAAAAGGCCAAATTAACCACATTTCCCTTCAGAAAGATCACCCAGACAATTGGTTCACCTTTTTCTTAAAACTATTTCAGACTTCTAACCTTACGCCTCAAGATGGCGCGTATGGGTACATTCTTAGTATTATTAGTCCTAAGAGAGCAGATTTATATGACAAAGTAAAATCAGCACATCTTAGATACTCGTCCTATAGCACCTCTGACTCTATTGGAAATGTACTAAGAGGAATAAATCTATATGATAAACCCACCTTCCCAATTGCTCAACGAAAAAGTGTTCCTACTTCAGTACGCACCCAAACGTAGTAGTCAAGCTTGATCTGACTAGAACGGCAGATCTGGATCACTGAGTTCTTCCTTGTTCGTCTTCGCCAACTTTCAGTGAAATCTTTTCTTTGAACTAAAAGTTTATGCGAAAGTCAGTCCTTGGTTCTCAATGCAATCAGAGATCAAAATTACCACCATAAATCAAAGTAGATCCTAGAAGGGAAATTATAGTCAAGATTGTTTTCCAAATCACTACCGTTATAAATCCAGATCCAGATCTAGGGTTTTATTTTTTATGGTGTCTGTTACTGTTTTCAGAGTGTGTGAGCAAATCAAACTCATGTAGCTTTGTGAATCCTTTGAATATTTTCACTTCAAAATTTTGTATTTTTCAGAATAAACCTTAAAGTTTATTATATTAAAACACACTTTCTCTCTACACGTCTTTCGGTTAGAATTCAAATTCGTAATCTTATCAATGCCATTGTTCGAATTCTTTGGCAAGTTAATCAACGGCACTATACAGAGTCGATGGGAAGTCGCATTTTAATTTCGTTGTTCAAGTTTCTTTTTATTAAAACGTTTCATCTTCATATTTGTTGTTGTTAAAATTGAATTATCCGTTATGTCATCATACAAGTATTGATTCAATTTTTTTTTTCATTTCCTCAAAAAAATAAAACTGGTGTCTGTTACTACTATTAAGATTTCAAGAAAATGCCAGAAACTGTAATCCAAAGTGCAAGCTTTTTAAACCACGCAACCAGGTTTCTTCTTCTCCTGCTCATACAAGCTAATCACAAGTAACGACATGTGATAACTGCAAGTCTCATCACCGCCTTCTCATTTTTTAACGCATCTCCTAAAAATCCTTGTTGGCGATTGTGTAAGAAAAACTTTAAAAAATATCTGATTTCCTACTCTTTGCAGCGAATGTCACACAAAGGTTCTTTAGATCTAAATATCAATAAGTAGGCGATCGCTTTGTCAGACCTTTATCATCGCAAACGTTACCATGGCCATACTTGCTGCTGACTTTTTATTAATCGATAACTTGTCGATCCACTAACAAGTTGTTCACAGTCACTGGAAACTCCTCTTCTCCCGTCTCCACTCTAACTTATATCGTTCATAATTCAACTAACCTTTTACTTTTATCAATGGACTGCAGATTTAAAAAATTTAACTTCGCCAAATGACCAATCACAGCGTTAGACATATTACCGAAATGCCTGTTTCGCCTAGATCTTGTAATTAGCGTAGACTATATTTAGCCAAACCACCATTTTACTCTAAGGCATTGGCCGATCCACAAAAATTCCATTGTTCTCTCCTCTCTACCTCGCAGAAAGAAGAAAGGCAAGTAGAGACCTTGCGGTGATTACCATACTCTTTTAACGGCACGCAACCTAACAAATATTTTATTTCACAAATTCAGGAATATTCTCAACAAATTCATGGATGCAACGTTTATTCTACCACTGATCTCGTTCGTGTCTATCATCAAATCCCTATTGATGAACAGAATATTGTAAAAACTCCAATTTGCACATACTTTGAGCTGTTCGAATTCATTTAAATGACATTCGGATGACAAAACAATGCGCAATAATTTCAACGGTTCATGATATTCATTACAGAGATCTTGACTTCTGTTTCATCTGTATTGCTACTATTGTCGATGCAATCAACAATTATGATCGTCAACGAAACGTTCAGCAACTCTGTCGTTTTATAACTATGATTATTTTCTACCATCGTTTTAAGCCTGGTGGCAAAGGAAGCCATCAATTTTGATTATCAAAAAAGTACTTGCAATTAAGACAAACGAGTCATTCAATGGTCCGAAAACGCCATGCAAGCCAACGAACTATGCAACAGGCAACAACTCTTACCCATTTCTCACAAACTGCCTAATTTGCAGTACTGGTAGATGCTTCTGATAAGATACTTGGCTCTGTGGTCCAATAAAAATTTAACAACTGTTAAACACCCCTCAGATAGTTCTTCGTAGCGTTTATGATCGTGAAATTTTGGCAGCATACTCCACTATTAATCATGTCACATTCTCCTTGGTGATTGAACCGTTTTTCTTTTTGAAGATCATACACCTCTTATCTACGCTTTGTCACAACATTTTGCCATAGTAAGTCCTCAACAATTCAGGCATTTACATTTTATCCGTCAATATACGACTAATATTCAATATACATCTGAGATTGATAACATAGTTGCAGATACAATTTCTCGTATCGATCAACTATCAATGCCAAAATGTAGTAACTATAATAAAATTGTTGATGCTTAGTTTGGTGACGGCGAAATTAATTAGTTATAGACACTCCAATTCTTACTTTGTTCATTATTTTTTTTTCTGGTAACGCTCACCCTATTATATCAAACAAATTTTGCCAGTCTGTTTTCAATAGCCTTCAGAATTTATTCCATCTAGGAGTTCACAGTTTATTCAAGTTCCTTTCTGATAAAAACATTTCGTCATCTATTAAGGAGGAAGTTAAACAAATGGCACAGGACTGCATCGTTTGCTAAAAGGCTGCAGTTTTTTTGGATCCATGTGGATATCATTGGTCCACTTCCTAATTCTTAGGAAAAACGCTATTGAGTCACAATTAGTGAGAGGTAGTCTCGCTGGCCTGAAGCCATTCCTATCTTGGCTTCCACAGCTGCAACGGTAGTCTCAGCACTCTATTGCAATTAGATCGTTTGTTCTGGAGTATGTTTAGTAATCTTCGTAGATCAGCGCACTTAATTCGAATGCAACCTTCCTGGTGAGTTTTCTAAACATATAAGTTTCATCGAACGTTGGCATCAAACAATAAAATATGCTATCATGGCTTATGACAAGATGGAATGGATATGAATATAAATATATCTTACTTGGCTTATGAACCACTTTTCCACCACTTTTTCAAAAATACCAACTTCATTACACAAGCTGATCTTTTTGCCCTGCTGAAACAACAATCAATGCACACTTCTAAAAAGTTGTTTTCATTTCTAAAGCCCTTGAATCTTGTTCAAATGTCTTCTAACTCACTAAGTACATAAATCCCTTCAGCAATCATACGAAGGTTCCTACCCAATCATTATTCGCAGAGACAAAAATTTCGTGAATAATCGCAGAGATCAATACAGGCGAGTCTTCATCGGCAGATGAAAACTTTGTTTTAGATCAGAATCTAAAGACATTTCGATATCATTCACACAATTAAAGTACTATCTTCTGCAGATAACGCACAGTCTATATTTTTGAAAATTTGGACTTCACAGAGGTGACACAGATGACACTAAAACAACGAAAAAGACAAAAATTAAACTAACAGCACAATCATTCATCCTTTCTGCTCAATATCATATACGAGAAAAATACTATCATGTGATTCATTGAATTTGTCGTTAAAGATTGCTAACATTTTTCTTAAAAATAATTGTGGATATGATCAGTCGCTGTTAGTTCTCATTACCGCCTCATTAACTGTGTGTAGCGTGCTTGCGGTATTTTAGCCTGTCTGTGCTGTTTTCTAATTTTTAATAACTGTTATGCCCACCAACTGCGTGATGTCCAACATGTAGTGTTTGAAAAAAAAAATCTACAATTTAATATAGAACAAATTGAGTTCAGAGTGTGGGTGTTGACAAGGGAGTTAGATCTTTGTAGTTACCCCTGACAATAAAGACTAACCCCGGCGTAAAACACCTTTCCATTTATCATCCGTTATGCTATAACATAGTACTTTTCATTAATGTAACATTTTCTTAATAACATTTTTATTAGCATGATAATGCAGTACAAGTAACTTTTTACCTCGCCCTCGGTTATATCTTAATATGATTGTTTTTTTTTGCATTTTTATTGTATATGAATATTTTTAATTTTGTTTTATTATTCATTTTGCTTACACGAAACGAAATGAAAATGGGAATGTATTAGCTCTTTCAGATTTACATTTTTGTTTATTGTGTTGAAACATACAAAAAAAGAACTCAAATGTGTATGCTCATTTCATGTTTCTCTACTGAAACGTTTCGATGTGTGAGTTTTTTTTTGACGATTGATATATGCAAAAAACCAGGTGATGATATGATTTGATTATTTGTTAATAAGAGGGTGATCCCTATTTATGTTTATGTTTTACAATAAAAAAAAACCAGTAAATATGTTTTTGGTGAAATGAATCATCCTATTATCCGATCTCACCGTAAATGTGTTGATATCAACAAAGTACAACGAGGGAATATATGTAACAACTTTCTTCTCCCTCGTTTAGGTTAATCAGCAAAGGTATTTATAGTGACATTTTTGCAAAATGTTGTTGAGTTGTAAATTAAAAATCAGAAGACAAGTTGTCTTTAGCATAGTGCATCAAGCGTTTTATATAATGTGTTGTTTTTCCAACTTGGTTTATAAATAAAATTATTAAACTAAATTATTAAGAGTGGCAAAGTTTTGTGTTTTCTTTTTGAATAAAAAATAATTTTAAATGGGGCTGTTAAAAAGAAAAAAAAAACAAATTATTTGAATAATGGCTGAAAAATAATGTAACTGATAAATATAAATTGGATAGCCGATGTTGTGATCAAAGAGGTAAAAATAACTTATCTAATGTTCTTCGCAAGGGAATGAATAAAAAGTTGCATATAAATAATGTATATAGCTTATACCGCATTCACAACGACATAGCAAATTAGTAGATGTAATTCAAATCTGTGCTGTAAACACTTTTTATTTTAAAATCTTGCAACTAATTTGATATCTAGGCTTACTACCATTACAAACGATTCAAATACTTACGATTCAAATTACAATCTACGTTTTAAACTCATATTAAATATGCCAAAATGAAAATTATAATATACTATCTACTAATTTGCTATGTCGCTGTGAATGCGGTATTAATATATAAATAACGCCTACAAATTTAGCTCGTCGTCGTTATTTAGCGAGATAGATTTATTTCAACGCAAAATATATATGTACAATTTTTTGGGGGGCATCAAGCTATAATTTGCCGACTATATGCTCAGAAATGATTTGTAATTGAAATGATCATTATATGTATGATTGTCGTGCTGGTTCATCTTTTGATTTTGTTCATCGGTGACGTGATTAACATGGAGTATTGCATTCTACAACGCGTCTATGGGTGACGCTACAGATTTTTATATGAGCGGTTTTTGGGAATGAATTTGTAAAACCCTACAATGTCTATATAGATGACGCTCTAAATTTTTGGAGAAGTGATTTTTTTTAAATACAACTTGTGACCGACTTCAATCAACATTATTTTAATTTAAGTCTCTCACATTGTTAGTTTTAACTTTTATGTTGCATGCTAGACAGTAAGTTTTTGAGATTGTCCTAAAAGTCAAAATATGATGACAAAATATTTTTCAATACAATAGAGATCTTTCTAGGGTTAGAGTCCGCGCGAGGTCCGTTCATTCATATATTGTTTACAACTAATAACCCTTGGGTAAATAAATACGTTATGCTTCTATTTATTTTTATGTAAAGTCCAATGGTTTTACATAACTTTGTAAACTTAATTTAATTTTATAAGAACCAAGGTATAAGAAATATGTTGAATAAATTTGTGGGGTGTTTTCCTAGTTCACATTTGGTGTGCAGGATAAAATTTAATTTTTACCTAAAAATATATGTTGTAATATTGATATTAGTTATATGTAATTTCAAAAGAAGCGCATTTTAAAATATGTGTTTTAATAATACATTATTTGAACATTTCATTTAATAGATTCCCTAGCATAAACGCCTTAGCATACACAATTCAGACGCATATAATTTATTTCAAGATAATATTCATAAACATAAGAATGAAAGATTGGAAGAAAAAAAGCATTTCTGCATTTTATTAAATGGCTGGTTTCTTTTACCTTTTATGAGATAATATGGCTCTCGCAGTCTTAAATTGATTAATTTAATCTTATTCCCATTTAAAATTATGTGAGGAAGAAGTTTTTTAGTGGAAGGAATGAAAACAATCACAAAAAATAAACTGGAGCTTTGAAAAAAAAATATTAGTGATTTTGGAAATATTATCATATTTTTCAAAAATTTGTGTGTGCTTTGTTTCATGCCGGTGAAGAAAGCAGTACTGATATTTAAATTTATTTTTTTATAATATTAAGAAAAATACGAAAAGCTAATATTATATTTTATATATACGTTGCATATATAAACTTTTTGAATTCTGATTTTTCTTTTCATTTTAATTGTACTGTTTGAAAATATGGTGAAAAAAATGGGAGAAAATTACCGGGGTCACATTTTTCTTTGTTTATTTGGCAACTAAGTAATACACTTTATGGCGTTATATAATCAGCGTCAAACAATGCAATTAATACAGTGGCTGATTCGTTTTTTTAAGTAAAAACTTCTTTCGGCGCGATGTGCGATTTATATTCGGTCATAACGTTTCAAAATGCAATATGGATATCGTGGTCAACTGAGGTTTTATAGGTCGAGAGCTCAATTCCTGGAGTGGTATACCTTTTTATTGTTTTTTTTAATTTTTATCAAATACCATTAAAATTATAGTTATTTTATTCCTGAATTTATAAAAATAATAAAAATTTCTTTTTACGAATTTTAAATTAATCGATAATGCAGTTTTTTAAAGTTATTGCTACTGTCTTTTTCCGTTTCGTTCAAATTATTATAATTTTGATATTTACAAGAAAATTAATAACTTTTTGTGGTAGGCAGTGCTAAAAATAATAAAATATTGGGTTTCCCACCATTATTTTTCATAATTTTATGCTCATGAAATAAAATAAAGAATATAAAACTACTATTTTAGTATGTATTTCTCTTTCAATATGAGTTGACATCTGCATCACAAAAAATTTATTTAAACAAATTTTAAGGCTGCAGACAATTTACGGTATTTCAATCTATCGATGGTGTGGTTTTTTAAGGTTATTGCTATTGTCTTTTAGCACAGTGTGACGTCAATGCAAAGTAAAATTTAGAATGCATGCAGGGGATTTTTACGACATTTTTACGACAATATTTTCTTCAGTTTTTGCGAAGAAATATTTTGTGGCTATTCTGTTTTTTATACTTTTTGTTGTTTTTTTTTCTATTTTCTATTGGTGATTGTTGTACCATTTTTGACGTGCAAACATCTTTAGGCGCATTGTGCAATTTTTATGGGAGAAAATATATATATTCGAGTCATCGTCACGCTAAATAAATACTAAATATAAAATAAATATTAAAAGATAGTGAGACAAATTGTAATTATTTGTTATTCACTAATTTTTTATTCTCATTTTCTTCATTTATAATGTGTTCTTTTTTTATTGAATATTATTTTTTTATTGGTTTAAGTGTGGTGTGTAAATGTGGTATAGTAAGTAAAGATTTTGTTGTATTTTTAAGTAAAATAAAAAAAATTGTTTTGGATTATATGATCTGTGTGTTTTTCTTTATACTTTTTAATAAAGAAAACGCAATTGATAGTAGGAATAACCAATATTCGAAAAAAATGAAATTAATGATAATATATTATAAACTAGAAGGTCCTAGCACGGCGATGCTCTTGCTTTTTAAATAAATGGTTAGAAACTGTTTTTTGTTGGAGTAAATTTTTTGTAAAAAACTGAAAGAGCAGACCAAGAAATACATAGCGCTGATGTATGAGACAAATCGAATAGCCAGTCAAAGAATGCCAGCTTTTTAGTGAATATTTTCGTTTATGTTGGTTTGTCAATTTGTTCTGTGAAAAAAAAAACTAAAGTAATGACAAAGTAATTGAGATACATGTATACCTCAATCAGTAAAACACTGTAAACCTGTAGCTATGATATTATTGTTCAAAATCTTTTTCTTTTGTACAATAAGGTTTGATTACAAAGTCTTGATGCATCAAAGTTTGTAAAAAGGAAACATGTGAAGGCAGTTCTGATAATGCTAGCAGATTTGTTAAAATTATACAAAAGCAGTGCTGTTTTGTATCGTATTGGTGCAAATTTTTTGAAATAAGTATTTATATTTTATATAATTGCAAACCAAGACCGCATTTGTTGTAAATCAAAAGTATTTGTTGCAAGATAATGTGTTTCATTCCAATGTACATAATTTCCATATAGATTTATATGTTTGTCACAATATACCTTAATTTTTTATATTGATGATAATTCTGTTAAGCGAAAATAAAATTGATCAAAGATAACAGAGCGAATACCAAATTAAAATTTAATCAACATTTAGGCAACCCCTTAAGAAAATTAAACTATATTAATTAAAAAAATCTAAATTAAATTTTAAAATTTGGGCTCCTATGAGACGTAAATTACTCTGGAAAGCGCACACAGACAGACAAACACTTTGTTTTATTATTATAGATAATTTTACTTTCGTCTCTTGATTCATATTTTGCTGTTTTCTTTTTTGTTGAATTTGATATCTGTCTCAGTTCATAACAGTGTGGAAGTGTGGCAAATTAAGTAAAGATTTTGTAGTATTTAGACGATGAAAACACAGCTATTTCACAGTTTTAAGTTTTCACTTCTATTGGCAGTCCTCAAAACTGCCTTCTTTTTTTTAATAAAATGTGTTGTGTATAGTAGGCGTTATAGTATGTGTAACAACATCACATAAAAACCTTTTAAGACCAAGGTCCCACAACAACATGCGTTCTAAGGATGTTAATGCACGCAATTCTTCTCTTTTGTTTTTTATATATATTTTATTAAACAATGGATAACTAAACAATAAATCTCATCAGATACAAAATTAGAAATAGGCCAATACTTAATGATAGGACAGAGAAAATAAAATAAAAGATAAAAGATAAAAAGCAAATTTGCCTTAAAATTTCCAGGAACCAAACCAAAGCGGGGTTGCCAATAATCCAGCTAGTGGCATAATCGTTGATCATGTGACGCACCATCCTCCTCAATGACTATATCTTAGCCTTTTAAATATATGAAGGCTCGTTTCTTCGAGCAAGCAATAGCGTGTCAACATCAAAGAATCTTCCATACCTAAGATTGAGGGTGCTAACGTTGACTGAATACAGTTCATCTACCAGCACCCTTAAGATATCACCTTGGCTAGTGATATCTATCTACTATTGCCAGTGGTATGCGAGTTTTCACGTCTTTTCATATGCCAATAGCGGGGACTGCAGTACGCAGGGTTTTCACACCCGTGGATCAAAAATTAAAAAAATTAAAAATCGATCAAAACTGATCCCTCGATGCATAAACTGATCCCTCCAATTAATTCCAGATCCATAGAAAAAATAAAAATTCTAAGAACTTGTGAATTCCATTACCTTTCCGTGTTCTTGAACAGATTTGTGCTATAAAATGATTTTTTTCACCTAAGTACTTTCACATTAATATGACATAAACCTTTATCTCTATTATTTCTTTGCCACTCCTGATCTCAAACATTTAATTTAAAACCAAACCCAAATCTTCAAAAAAAAATTCAAAAACTTATTTACAGATTTTATGATACACTTTACACTTCTTAAAAAGAACACAATAAACGTTTTTGTATATCCATTGTGTACAAATAAATAAATTAAAAAGCACATCTTACATCTTAAGATATACAAATTTGTTCCTTGAAGCGTACAGAAATATAGCGTTTCGCGGTTGAGAAGAATGATGGTAATAAAATATATAATAAGTTAAATTGTGTATATTTGCTATGGTATCTTAAGGCGTTGGAATATGTTTATAATAAAAGCACATAGATTTTTGATAAGAGCTTTATTTGTGTTTGATGTATTTTTTTTTTTCTATTAAAATTTCAGTTTTTAATTTCTACAAAGAGTTGATAGGGATTTTAAAAGTGGAAATAAGGATTTAAATTGGCTTGTGGTTAAACAAGTGTAACAATATTTTTTATGTTTACGTTTCGCGTTTTAAAAAGAAATTTTCTGCATTGCTCCTTGGAACAAATGTGATGTTTATCACTCACTAAATCAACCTAACTTAGAAAAATGTCAGAAAAACCAAAAATTTAGTGATGTTTCCATTATTTATTTATTTATCAAAAATAAAAAAACTTTCTCAAATCCGTTTACATGAATATTAAATCTATTTCACTAAACTATTGGCCGACATCATCTAATATTTATACATTCAATTTATGTGAAAATCATTGACAACAATGTATATTATAATTGACATAAAAGATTACCACCAACGGAAAATCATTCTGATATTTTCATAAAATTTGAATATTTTCCAGGAAAATTTGTTTATATTTAATTTTTTTTGTGCTGCACTATTTGTAAACCAAAGTTAATTTTCATTCATTTAAATATTTATAGAGAAATTGTTAGTTTCCACTCTAGTGGATATTATTTGAAAAACAATTTTTGTAATATTTACTATATGGATTAATTATTGAGTCGATTTTAATTGTAAAACGTTTATACATATTGACAATAATAAATAATTCAGTTGTATTGATGTGTTGTTGGTTATAAATCTAAATTGATGTGATCGTTGGTTTTTATAATGCTTAAGTTTCGATGTGTAATATTTGTCTGTTTTACCTGTAAAGCTAAATGACTGGTCGCATTTGTTTGTGATAAGTTGAAACAGAAATAAAATTCATACATAGTTTTTATGTTTTGTTTTTATAAGAGTTTAAGGGCTTATTGTAGGCGCACAGTTTGACATCTGCAAATATTTTATTTACAAGGTAGAATTTGTTTTTATTTCCTATATTTCCTATTCCCAGGGGTGAAACATTAATTTGTTTTAATATTTTTTTTGCAAAAGTTATTATTTTCATACTTTTGTATTCTAGAGTGTCATTGCTCGAAAAATTTCAATCTCGATATTTCGAATTTCCCAAAATACTGAAAATTTCAATACTCGAACTGATCGGTATCGACAATGGACCGGTATCAGTTTATTATGACAAACTGTTTTTTTTTTCTTTAGACACTAAAACGTATCACTTTTAATGACAAAAAAGGCAAACACAACTTTTTTGTATCAAGTTTATGATGTCAAAAATAATTCCAAGAACGAAGTTGAGACGGTATTTTTTGGTCGAAAAGTTAAAGAAATTCTAACCCTAAATGTTTATTTGAACAATAACTTTCAATTAATAAAAAATCATATTTCAGAATTTATTTTCATCTCTTTATTTATCACTAACAAAGCATACAAATGAAACATTCCAACTAATTTGATCATATTATTATCAAACTTACATTACAACCATCAACTTCGCCAACCATCATATAAATAAAATTCCCTTGCAAACAACCAAACACAAAAAAATACAATCTAATTACATATAATTCTACATTCTACAAACCATGAATAATGAATGGTACGAGTACATTCACTTAATTAAATCAAAATGCACTTACATAGGAAACAAAAAAAATTAAACCCAATTAAGTTATATATTTCCATTATCAACTATGTGAGGGACAGTCTTGTCTCATCCTCCATAACTAACATCATGAACAAAAAACATTTTAATTGATGAAAAATTATTACAAAATAAACTGTTTTCCATAAACTTTTCCATTTTACTTTATTTTCCATACTTTTTCCTATTTTTCGCTAAATTACTAAATTTATTTTTAATTTTTTTTCTAGAGAAATAACTTCAACTTTTTTCTTGTATGTTTTAGAAAAATTAAAAAAATTAAAATATGAAAAAGTTTTTTAATTTGTTTTTTAATTAAAGTAAATATTAATTTTCTTGTTGTTCTGTTTTCATTCCATGGGTTGATTGTATGAGGACGAAAAAATAAACGTATTTTTTTTCGTTTGTATAAAATATAAATTGAATTAAAATAAGGAGACAAGGGAGATGGTTTTTAAAGGAAACTGTTAATTTTTTTTTGTCACTTTACTGTTGTTAAAAGGATCTTAATTTTATTTCATTCTTTTGTTAGTTTATGTCGGAAATTATACAGTCAACAAAGATATGATAAGAAAACTTTAAATTTATCATAAATATTGGATCGCAGATCAAATCGTAGTTAAGCTTTGGCGACGAGGTAATTAAAATAAAAAATTGATATATTAAACATAAAAGTATAATTTTTTATTCGTTTGGATATTAACGAGTGGCATTGTTTTAGGATCATATCGGCTTGCATAGCCGTTACATATACCGCAGTTTATGCCATCGAATCAAGGTAAAACTGGCACAAAGTGTTTCATACAAGTGGTCTGGAAGTTGGCATTAGGTTTAAGGACAGACAAATAGCTGAAAAATGTAAGCACTTAGCTCTCTGAAACATTTCTAGAATGTGTCTGTTTGCTTTGCAGTGAGATGTCAGCTGACAACTGTGAATTATTTTTAATTTTTTGGAATATGTGTTTTTAAATTATTTTCTCGGTTGAATAGTGAAGTTTAATTTTTATTATTTATTATATGAAGTATGGGAGGGTGGAAGGCAAGATGCTCTGTAAGTCCTGAAGCGTAGACAACATTTGTGTTTAAGGTTTTTTTGTTCAGGTTTGTCACGAGAGCAAGATCCGTGTAACTTAGTGTCCTGAAGCGCAGACAGTTCTTATATTTTATTTATACTTTTTGTGTGTTTGATATTTAGTTGTTGACCTGCGGGTGAAAGCAGGACTCGTAAGTCTTTGACACATCTACAACATGTATATTTGAGTTTTTTTGTATTTAATTTTAAATCACAAAGGTGGAGAGGTCCTTCACACTTACTCCTAATATAGTTTACGATCCTACGTACTTCAATTGGCTGAAAACTAATGACTGTTGCTTCGCCGAAAGTGATATGGCTTGGACTTTGTTGATTCCTAATATTTTAGCATCTAGGTTTGTAACGTCGGCTTTATGCTAATTAACATGATAGAACCAATCCCTATTCGTGATCTGACTCAAACACAATTAACATTTCATTTTTCATTTTTCCATTACAATAGTTAAATTTTTCTCCTAACACAGACCAGCTTCAATTCGTACATTGACATAAATATAAGAACGCACTCGTTTTTTTTGTTTGTTCAGTTGTTTGACTTTCTTTTAAAGAAAAAAATAAAAAACGTCAAAAAGAAAATCACATTTTTCCAATTTTGGATTTTTAGATTCATTCTGATTTTGGTTCTGATAAGAAAATGTTTGATTGAATTTGTGAACCAAAATCTGTTTTTAAATTAATTTGTTAATTACTTTGAATTGGTTAAGTTGTTATTACAAATAAATACTAATTCCATTGTTGGTTCTTCAAACAAAATGTTTAATTCAGTTTTTTTACAAAATTCCGATTTTGTTATTAAAGAAGAAAACAATTCAGCCTTGTGTCAATAACGACACAAATATTTTTATACTAAAAATAAGAAATAAACATAATCTTATATTGTTGTTAAAGTTTGTTCTAAACATCTTTATGTTCAGTAAAAATAAATAAGTTCATTGATAATTACATCAAATTTTTGTAATGCTATGCTTAACCACACAAAAAAAATGTTCTATGAAGTTTTGAATGGTGTGTTTCAAATTATATGTGCCTGGAAACGAAAATAAAATAATAAAGTGATACATATCATAAATTACGTTTGATTTATTTTAAACATGAAGATCAAATGCCTGTAGTACACACAAATGAACATTTCAATATATTTATCAATAATTTGCGGAGAAATTGTAAACAAGCTATAAAACTATTTAAGGAAGGGAATTAAAAGCTAACATCAGATGCTGCTGAATTTTCTTTTGAAATTAAATTTTGGGAAATAGGACATCATACTGGAAGTGTTCACCAATCAACAGTTTTTTGGCTCAAGGTATTTTAAATTATAGATATATTAATTTTTGTTTTTCTTTCCTTTGGAATGTCCGGCTAATGTTATAAAAATTTAAGGGATTCCCAAATCCTTGTGTTCGTCTGGGGATAACGTTATCCCGCAGCAATTTTATTTGTATTATCAAAAGTCTCAATAGGTTATCCCCCATGGTTATTTCACCACGTTTTCGGGTTCTCAATGAAGTCAGGACCACCAAGTGCTACGTTCCAGAAATCTAACTGCCATAGTATTAAATTATTCTTTTCGTTAGAGCGTAACCTGTGGAATGTTTGGATAAAAATGTTAGCCTTTAACGTTCAGAGCCATAGCTAGAATGCCTTTGTCTTCTGGTCTTCCAATGACTTCACCGAGGCAATATCCCAAAATCCTTTTCGTTTGTTAAAGTTGTTCACTGCGTTCACATAAGAAAAAGGTTACCATTTATAACCAACTTCTCAACTCAAGCTTTGCAAATGGAAGAAAAGCAATAAGACAGGGAGCGCACCTAGAGACGCTTAGTAGCTGGAAAAAATGCTAGAAAGTCTCAGATACAGTAAAGCATACGTATCATTTCTTTAGCAACGCAACTTTCTTTGAAATTATTCATTTCATCACAGGACATGGCAAATTTAGAGAGTACTTAAAACGTATTTAAGTATAGTAAACGATGGATAATACAGTACCTGCGATGTGAACAAAACTGCATTGCACCTTCTTCTGAACTGTCCCGATTACTAAAACTCACGGTGCGATCTTAGATTGCACCTAAACGGAATTGACACCCTGACAGTGGATACACTCAGTATTCTACTATCAAATTCCTATATAGATGCATTTAAAATTTTCTGCCATGATGCTCTTGAGCTTTTGTTGAATAGAAACCGGGTTTAACCCTTCAGGTTACACAAATGAAGTTCAAAACGATAACAGAGCATGCTTATTAGATAAGCATGTAAACAGCTAACCTACTTGAGGTTAGGGATGGAAACGAGTAACTTATAAATCTTCGACTGAGATAATATAGAATTATTCCTAAATTCTCCGACGCGATACAGCCAAGCTACCATATTCAATCAAACAGACTAGCTTGATATCATTTTCATGATTGATGATATCTATGATATGAGATGTCCAACCAGAATATCAACTATTTTGGTTTCCGTTGTAGAATAGTAGACAAAATTGTATTTTTATTCTGGAATGTTTTATTTGAACCTTCAGAAGTCTTTCCAGGCTCAACTGCATGGCAAAAAAAATGTTTAGGAAAAGAATATCAGATGACGAAAGATCTTGTGCTTGACGGCTTGAATATAATGACAAAACTTTACGTTTAACAAAAATTAGTGCATGACTTCGTTGTGAGAGTGGATCTTGATTTAACTTTTCGGTAACCGATTGCAACGCTTTCAATACAACATATCGTACATCAGGATTTACTAAAAGCTGTTCAACCGCTTCTACTAGTATAGACTGATCATACTTGTACAACTCATTCCATGAATCAATTAACGATGTCAGTATACCTCCATGTTTTGGAATTGTTTTAAATAAAGTCACATCGGGACCACACATAGGTTTTAACAAACGAAAGGCATATCCTTAAATGCCGTTGTAACATTTCTACGGTTTTGTTCCACGCTTAATTAAAACATACCCTAAAATTCTTCAAAAATAATATTGAAATCATTTCCACATTGTAATGTAGTATAAGAATTATCAAGTTGACAGAACATTATCCGTTGTGATGCAATAATTGGACTAAATATTTGTAAGATAACAATAGAATGGAGATATTCTTTTTCAACCGCAACATCTTCTTCTACTAGTCTACTCGTTACTGCTAATTCACGAATTTTGGTTTTTCATTCCATCATCAAATTTACGATAAACTAAATCATTTGATTGATTAAATATTAATAAGCCATCGATTTTTAATTTTAATTATTTTTAAGTTTTTTTCAATAATTTTTACAATATTTATGCAAAATTCTTGTTCGCATGTTTCCAATTGGATTCTGACTGACATACGCGCATGCAACAAATATACTCGCTCATACGTACCCACATCTACACATCCATATACACACACTCATACACCTACATACATATCCATAATCATTCATACATACAAATAAAACAAAATTAAAATATGACTCACCCCATGTTCATGTCCGATTCCCTCCCGTTCCTCACAGCTTAGCCTCTCCTCATATTTTACTTGATAGGTTGAAAAACTTGGTGATACTCATAAGTGACCAAGTTTTGTTCTTTTTCTTACATCCAGTCACTCCGTCCAGCGAATATGAAACAATAAAATCAGAACAAACATGCATGGTTGAGTTCGAGACTTGAATCATTCAACCCCCTTTTCTTTGATTTATGTTTTCCACTAATAGCCTTTTGCGTTTCCACTTTTTTTTGTTTTCTTTTGGTATAATACAATTACAAACACAACATAGTTTTAGTTCTTTTTTTTATGTATTAACCAAAAATATTATTAAATTAGTTACATTAATATTTATATATTTTTTGGTTTGTTTGTGTTCACATGAGTAGTCAAACTGACGACTAACAGGAAAGTATTCACAGTGCATATTATTTGAATTCATTAACTACATGAGAATTAATCACTATTTACATTAATTATACTCATTTGATTTATTAATAATTTCATTAAATGTTATTAAATGCATGAGACTCAATCACTATTTACATCAATTATACTAATTTGAGTTATCAATTAATTACAGTAATTTTTATTTCATTTGAGCATCCGAAGATAACTCATCAGAATGATGATCACAGAAGATACCATATCCATACGCGATTAATATCACAGATCGTAAATAAGCAAGAATCAGGACGTGTCATGCGATGATACAACAACAGAAAGTTGACAATTTCCTCAGGCCTACAATCACGGATCACACGATACAATTTAAAAGTTTATCTGACTCACTACAATAATTATCAAAGATCGATTAAGCTTTATTTAAACTTATTAAAATATCTATATTTTCCAACGTTCACCAACACATTTCAGTATGTAACGCGTTTTATTTGGTATATACCAACTCATCACACGTTGACTAGAACAAACAGCCATCTTTTTGTTTGGAACAGAGAATAGAATTTTCCATCTTCATGCTTAGTGAATAAATTTGAATACGAACCATAATCCTACATTCCAAAAATGTCAGTTTTCGCTTTAACATCCAAATTTTTCCTTTGGTTTTCTTTTGTGCTCGATTTTTTTTGATTTTTAATCACTATTCAATAATCCTAAGATGGATGGCTCAACCGACAGTAGACGTCAAAACAAAACAAAAAAATCCAAAACGATTGTCAGAATTATAGCGACTAAGAGGCAGAATACCTCTATCGACGGGTATTTGTAGCTCGAAAAAGTCGTTTTTAATCGATACCAAAAAAATGGTAGGCATTATCAGGTAGGTCTTTTGTTAACGATAGTGAAACCCACTAAGAAGATTGCACATCTGCTTTGTAACAAAATTTAAAAAAAACTATGTAAAAGATGATTACGAACTGGATGCAAGAAATTGTGTTTGAAATGGGTACAAATAACTTCAAAAGTTCTTTTTATTATAAATTAGGGCGTGTGAGAAAGTAGGGCGACTCTAAATTACGGAGATTGGACAACTGCTTCGTAACAAGTCTCTATTCGGGGATTTGTGTTCAAGCCCGGCCCCCATTTCGCTTCTTGGTTTTTTATGATTCTCAGGACAAATGTCAGCCTTCTTCTTTTGCTTCTGTTCTGTAATGGGCAAGATTTGATGTGGCAACCGTATTTTAATTTCCCGTCCTCTCTACATACAGTAATATACTAAAGCGTCACCCAAAAAAATAATCGTGGTAGATCCGACAAAATTGCAGGTAAATTCGAATAAAATGACATTGTTTTGGCTCCGACGTTGTATTTAGTTAAATCGATTGTATCGTTACTTTTAATACAAATGCACAAAACTTTAAATGTCAAATGAATAAACCCAATGTTATTTCGACAGTCAATGCTGTTGTTATAAACATCTACAATATCAAGCATACTACTCTTTTGTAGAATTAACTGCAGTTCTTTTGATATGATTATTAAAGTCAACAAAAATGTATTCAATTCAAGTATTTTATATATTGATTTAAAATTCAAAATCAAAAGTAGCTTTCGAATGCAGCATTTTCTTATTTTTGTTAATTTAAGGGCAATTTCCTCAATTTTATATGCAATATTTTACTTTGTCAAATCGATGTACCTCTGTCGATTTAAAATATTGATTTTTTTTGGGTGTAGTTCGAAAATGTTTATGGACATCTTATAAAACTTCTCAACCCACTTGTTTACAAAGACACAATTATTAAAAATGTCTCGAAATACATTTGACACTTCTTGGAAGACCTTGTCACATGCCGTTTATTTTCCATTTATTTTTACGTATGCGAGAAAAATCTAATTAAAGTTTTATGTTCCCGTGTTTTTTGTTAATAAATTAATTTTTTTTTATAAATTAGTTGGACATGTTTAGCACACTAATTTCTTTCCGATTTCTCAAAAAAATGAATTATAAAAATTGTATTTATAATAGATTGACAGTTTGGCAACATTTCTTCGGTATGGGAGTGAGGCAAGTTGACAAGTTATCTCATTTTTATCAATCAACCGTATTGCCTTTTTCTGCACAGAGTCTCGACATTTTATTGTAGACTAACAAGCGCCTCCCCAACCATGAACAGCAATATCCCATACATGGACGAATAAAAAACTTATAGATCACAAAATTTGATCGGTATTGAAAAAATATTTGCATCGACTCAAGAATCCTAATATTTGCATTATAGTTCTAGCTAGACTGAACACATGTTTGTTCCATTTCATGTGACTTTCAATGACAACTCCAAGAAGTTAAGTCGATTTAGCCTCATGTAATTCCTTGTGGTTTATCATAATAGGGAGTCTTTATGTCGTTTCATCCGTCATAGGTGACATAATTTGGTTTTGGCCGGGTTAAAATCAAAAAAATTTGTCTCTCCCCATTTCATTTTACGCTCTAAATTTTCGTAGATAGAACTGATTAACAATTCTCAATCGTTGTTAGATTCTGTTCGAGGTAGACTTTAAGAGATGCATGAGAGGCTCGAAATGTGCTTTTGTCAGCACAACTGTGAATTAGATGCAGTGTAGAGATGAGTAAATCGTTTATGTATTAAAAAAACATATAAATATATATATATGTATATATATATATATATATATATATATATATGTATATATATATATATATATATATATATATATATATATATATATATATATATATATATATATATATATATGTATATATATATATATATATATATATATATATATATATATATATATATATATATATATATATATATATATATATATATGTATATATATATATATATATATATATATATATATATATATATATATATATATATATATATATATATATATATATATATATATATATATATATATATATATATATATATATATATATATATATATATATATATATATATATATATATATATATATATATATATATATATATATGATCAATTTCACGCAGGTTCAGCAAATTTTTGGGAACTTTTGACTTGACCCTCTTTAATTTTGAATATTTTTTGTAGATAGATAGATAGATAGTCTTTCATAAATAAAAAATACTAGTTCTCTTTGAATTTTTTTTTTCGACCAGGGGTCTTCACAGGGTGCCCCTCAATTTTTTGTTATTTTGTGATGTGAGTGCATTTTGACGAGCGATTGTAGAAAAACTACTGAATCGATTTTCATAAATGATATGTCGTTGAATAGGTATTAAAACAAAGCTTTTAAAAATGTAAACTGTTAATTTTTTGAAATAGTTTTTAACGGTGTAACATAAGAAAAAAATGGTGTAAGTGAAAAAAATATGGTATAGCCTTTTTTTTTAAACTAAATTGAAGCTTATTTTATATCTAACAACTTGTGAAAGTTTAGGACTCGCGTTATTTTTTGTTTTAAAGATAAAATTCGTTGTGCATTTGACTGTCGGGAATCAGTTTTTTTTGTTCTGAAGGAAAATTATAAAAATGGCGATTTTTAGATTCAGATTTTTTTATGTTAAATATCAAATATTTAATTAGTAAATGAACTTTTTAAAAAGCAATTTCAGTCAAGTTCAGCAAAATTTTGCGACATTTTGACTCGGCCCTTTTTAATTTGGATTATTTTTAGTTTATAGATAGCCTTTGATAAATAAAAAATACGACTTCTCGTAGAATTTTTTTAAAATACAATAATATTAATTATTATATTTTTAAATAATAATATAAAGCCGTACAAATAACTAAGTCTATTCAGGAACGTTTGACTGGAGAAGTATTAGAGTTGGCTGAAATTACGGCAAAAATAAGGCAACGTTATGAAGAAATTATTAGAAACCTAAAGATTCATTTCGACAATGGGGATTATGCGGAAAAACAAAAAATGTTGTCAATTTTACCGCAAGAAATGAGAATGCAGGAGGTTCAAGATATACTTAGAAGTAATGCTACGCGTCATTTGGTTGAAAAAAGTAAAACTCTACATGAAAATAATTTTCAGCATTCATCTGCGATGGATAAAAGAGGTGTATCCACAACAGATATAAATGTTGTGGAGCAGTTCTATAAAAGTGATGAAATCAGTAGATTATTGCCAGGCCAACGAGATGCAATATCTTTTAAAAAAGGAGATGAGCGCATAAAAACACAAAAGCGCTTATTGCTATGTACATTAAATAAAGCATATGTGGAGTTTAAAAATAAGTTTCCTGATGTGAAAATAGGATTTACTAAATTCACGTCCCTTCGACCACAAGAATGTATAAAATTATACCAAGGAGTTCATAATGTGTGCGTGTGTACCATACATCAATATGAAACTAATGATTCAACACTTTAAGATGTCTTGGATTACTGATGCTGCTTTCCAGAATTATAAAACATTAATTGACTTTGTTTCATGTGGTGAATTAACAGAAAATTATCATACTTTGAAGTGCAATCAATGTTCAAAAAAACTTCAACAACTGGAAGAAAAATTACTAAATGATTTTGACGTTAAAGGAATCCTTCAAGTCAAATATCAACAATGGAATACCACGATCGATGCAATTTGGATACTTTAATAGAAACTGTAGAAGAATTTATGAAAAAATTTATTTACCGTTTACAAATTTTGATACCACACAACTTTATAGCAAAACAGCAATCTACATTCATTGAGGAAAGAAAAAAAAATTAGAACCAGGAGAGTGCTTCGTTTAAGGGGATTTTTCTGAAAACTACGCCTTCATAATTCAGAATGCGGTTCAAGGCTATTATTATAATAATTCACAAGCTATTCATCCATTTGTCATTTATTTTAAAAGTGCCGCAAGTGAATATATACAGCACCGAAGTCTTATACTCATTTCGGATATAAACGATCACAACAGTACTACAGTCCATCTTTTCATTACAAAGCTTATTGAATTCATCAAAACGCATATAAATTCTAATATTACGAAAATAATTTATAACACTGACCTTCTTAATACAACATAACCTAATTAACTTATGCCACCATAAAAAAGACTTTAAGGTTGATGCAGAATGGCATTTTCATGCTACCAGCCATGAAAAGAGACCTTGTGGTGCAATTGGTGTTACACTGAAGCGTGCTGCACACTTTTGTACCATTAAATACTAAGACAATAAATGCAAAAATGTTTTCCAACTCAAAAGAAACTTTTAAATGGAAAATAAGTAAATAATTTTTAATAACAATATTTATTTTCTTTAACCTACATATATAATTTGTATGATACTTTAAAAAGTTTATTCAATAATAAAATATTTGTAATTTAATGTTAAAATACAATCTTTTACTTTATGACCATAATAACATAATATGAACATAATACTTCTCCAGTCAAAAGTTCCTAAATAGATTTAGTTATTTATACGGTTTTTTTGTTTGCAGTCGAGACTGTCAAATTATATTTTATAAGAGTGACAAGTGATTACTAAAAGTGACAAATAAACATTTCACTTTTTTAATACAAAGAAAATAATTGCAGAGGTGTTTTCCTATTCAAAAAAAACTTCTGTTTGTAAAATAAGTAAATCATTTTTCACAATTGTATTTATTTTATTTATTGTACTACATATATAATTTTTATAATATTTTAAAAAGTTCATCTAATAATAAAATATTTGATATTTAACATAAAAACAAATCCCTTAGTTTATAACGCAATTTTATAATTTTCCTTCAGAACAAAAAAAACTGATTCCCGACAGTCAAATGCACAACGAATTTTATCTTTAAAACAAAAATCACACGTGTCCTAAACTTTCACAAGTGGTTAGATATAAAATAAGCTTCAATTTAGTTTTAAAAAAAATTTTATTATTTTTTTGTCAGATGACATCCTTGGCGTTTACGGTTCCTGAAAAATTAGATTTTTTAAAAATTTACTAAACTTTGTTGTCCTTGATCTAGATGAAAATGACCAAGCTCACATTTGAAAAACTTTTCACACTTAGATAGAACATAAACCTTTCCAAATTTTAAATCAAAATTATGCACGTCAAGAGATGGCGACCCTGGGGCTGTTGAAACAAATGCAAACGCAAACGGCCATGCTTTCATCGTTTTTGAGTTTCTGTTATTTAAACTCCTACTTTCTTCTAGATAGACTTTTCATTTATAACCTCAGAGATTTTCAGATTTCTAACCAAAGCGGTTCCAATGGAATTAACGTTATACTAACATAATGCACAACACTCTCAGTTCTCAATAATAATAATAATAAATAAATGTTATTTTGATTTCGTTTCAGTTTTTATTATTCTTATTTTGGGTTTTTCTTTTTTTTTCTTTTTCGCAAAAGTTTTGAGTTTTGTTTTTTTTTCGTCGTTTGATAATTTTTTATTATAAGTTATTTGGTATTGTAGGTGTGACGTAGTGAGAGCGTTAATTTACTCTTTGGCGGATTTAATATGTTATTAAAAGTAGTTTTAACCAACTTAAACAAAACTGTTCCAAAATTGCATTGATAAAGTTGTTTGGAATAATGTATCTAATTTGGTTTGATAATTTTTTTGAATTATTCTGTTGCTACTTAAATTTTTTATTTAAACTAATTTGACACATTTAATTTTATTTGTACACAAAACTGTCTGACTCCGAAATCTACCCATTTCTAGCGGATATTCCTGCCGATGGACTTATTTTCTTTATTATTTATTTATTTTAACAATTTTATGGATTTTTTTTATTTACATAAAAAATTCAAAAATTTCTTGAAAAACGAAATTATGAGCAATAGAAAAAAATAATGAATCACTATTAATACGGGCTTGACGAGCGGAATGAATATATAAAGAACAGTAATAGTAGATTGCATTACTAGTGCGAATGCGTTTTCCAAGCAAGAGTTAGTTTTCCGCACGACCGTAAGGAGTGCGGCAATAACTCGCGTTTGGAAAACGCATTCGCACTAGTAATACACACTGTTTTTTGTAACAAGTGCATAAAATTTATAAATATTTATTTAATTGTTAATTTAATCATTTATTTAACAAAGTTATAAGCAAATTTAAGATTTTAAATAATTAATGTGCGCCATCTTTGTTGTAATAGTTGTAAATTATAAGAATAAAACTACCGGTAAAAAATAAACATAAGACTCCAACTACCGGGTTTATAAAAAACAACATAGTAATCCAACTAAGCTGTCAAAATTGTAAACTTTGAAAACCCAAATAAATTGTTTTTTCTTGTAATTCAAATGATGCAATGTGTTTAAGTTGTTTTTACTATATGGTAAGTTATTTAAATTATTATTTTGATATTTTAGTGCTATAAAAATATTATATATAGAATAGATTTAACTACAAATCTCACATGCAGGCGGCGTACGTGCCAGGGGTACAAAATATTTTGTGGTCATATGTGCAGAAAAGTAGTTTTTTCTTTTATTCTTTTCTAGTACAAAATTGAATATTTTTTATGCATGTGTTACAAAAAATTAATTTTTGCAATTCCGAATCACAATTCAACGTATTTCGATATTGTCAACAATATCAAAAAGTGAGATTTTTCCGCACTGTTTTATTTTTCATAGAAAATTGTCTCACTGCTACGTTGATAATAGAAATGTTTACTTATTAATTTTAATATGAATGTTGATTTTAAAAAATTTGGTTGCAGAATAATTTTGTTTTATTGTGTTTTTGGAATTGCAAAAAACGTTGTGTGCAACTCGTTGCCCAAATTGATTTTTTCCACACTTGTATGTTTGCACGAAATTGCGACGCGTGCGGAAAAAATCAACTTTGTGTAACTAGATACACAAAGTGCTATTCTAAATTGTTCTCTTATTTTTTCTTTTAATTTAATGATTTTGCAACCATTTTTGCAAATGATTTTTTAACACTGATTAAAATTTAATAGTTTGAGAATAGTCACGATCTCATATCCTAGATCTGTCTTTCTGATCTAATTTCGATCGACTGCCACATATAAACATTTTAACATGTTTTTTTTCGTAAAGTTCAATGAAAACCAAAACAAAAATATTATAAAAGAATCATCTAATTTATTGTTCTAAAAAATAACGAATAATATGATTTTACATTGATACCATCGAATCAGTTAAACAATTTTAAGGTATTTTTCTTCAGCGCAGATGTTGGTAATTTTAGAGCAAACCACTTCGTAATAAATTTTGAGATTGATAATATTCCACTTCTAAGATATGCCCTTGGTTTGTGACTCTCACTACTTTTGCCATTTCAAAAAATTAAACTAATCGCTATATCCGCTTAAAAGTTTTTTATAGTTGAACAAGTAAAACCATTTCTAAAAGTCATTTAAAATAAAATTTAAAAATAAAACTGAAATCCTTCAGATTATGGAAAATACATTTACACAAAAAGAGTTTTAGTTCTATCTATTCCAGACTAACAATTCACAAGTTATTCCTTTATTGAAACTAAACACATGAGAGCTTTCTCGTACGAAAAAGTAAGGAAAAACATTTTTCTCAATTAAATTTTATTTCCATTTTATAACTGCACATTTACTAAATTATAATCATCATTAAAACTTGGTAACATAAAAAAAAATCAATGTAACATAAAATAAAAATAAAAGCTTAAATTAGACGTCGGTGTTTTATGAATTTCTTTCAAATAAGAAGCTTTTCATGCTTTCTTTTTGTGTTATTATGATTTCGCTACAAAACAGGAAACATTCAACGTCAACATTTATTTTTAACAACATTTTTATTTGATTTAATTCTGAGTGTTATTGACTGTACTAAAAAAATAATAAAAGAAACACAGATGAAAAGCAATGTAAAGTGCGAGAAAAAAAAAGTTGTTTCGTTATTTATGAAATTCATTTAGATGAAAAGAAAATTTCTAATGAAAATCTTAAATGTATTATCAACGTTGTGTTGAAAATAAGTGTTGCTTTCAAATTTTTGGTTGAATAATTTATATGAAGGTTTTGAAATGAGTTTTTTTCTGTTGTATTTATGCAATGTCACAATGAAATGAGATCATGATTATAATAGCGTAAGTGTGATAAGGTATTATATTTTGTTTGGCTTTCAGTTAAATGGAAAATAGAAGTATAAGTATTTATTTAATTTGTTCATCATGCATTGAGACATAATTAAATTTTATATGGAAACGATTAAATGCATATTCCTATGAAGAGGTTTATCTGGAACAAAATAGTATAACTAATATTATAAACCGATGATAGAGTAAAACATGGTGGTTCCATGCTATTAACAGTAGTCATAAATTTTTATAAACAATACAACTTTTTCAAAATCTGTTTCCTCAAATCATTATTTACCGCTTCCCATTATGCAAAACTTTCCTACAATATATAATTATATTTTCATAATAATTGTATTTTGATTATTTTTTCAATACGTTTATATAATTCCAATCTTATAGTGCAGTAATACTGCAAATACACAATTCAAAAAGCATTTTCAAAATAGAAATAATAATAATAAAAATTCGAACGTTTGAACCTGTACAATTGGATAAAGTAAAATTATTTAGTTTTTGAGTTTTATCATGTGTTTACTATATATATCCGTATCGAAATGTTATCATTTTGAAATTCAATGGAATAACAATCCAAATTTGTAATGCATTTATTTTGTGAAATTGTATCTATGAAATAATATTAAAAATATACTCGAATGAATAAAACATAAGCTTTCAAACAAGTTGAGTTAACGTTTTAAATGTGTGTTTACATATGCTAATGAAAAGTACGTTCTAAACTTCACTATCGAGTGTATTATTTGTTTTAAAAATTTATTGTAGCTTTGAATGATGTTTGTCGTTATTGTTTTACTGCACCATTAGGTTCAGACCTGTCCTCTTTCGTTAGTGTTGCAAATCTGTATTGTCTTTGAAAAGTAATTCGAGTTGTTATGATAGCATTGTCAGCATGAAAAATGATTGTCAGGTGTTCCTTTAGAAACACCACTTAACAACTACCTACAGTCCTTACACCTACCTTGGAGCTTAATTTTTATAGGCTTAAAACTCAGTATGAGAGTTTAGTGCGAAAGTCTACTGTTCACAAACTTTTTACAGGAAAATGCAGCTAGTAATTGCTTAGCACACATATCAGCAGACAAGACACATTTCTACACATTCTCGCTTCGCAAAATATAAGTTTTCCTATTGTTGCTCATTTTCCAGACGGAAAATTGCAAGAAACTAATCAAGCTTCAAAGATCATTATCTTCTATTAAAGTAAAGCACAGTTATATCATATGGGGCCATATGCCCCAGAAGCTGAAGATTTTTAGTGCTAACAGGAGATGATATTATTTACGTAAATAATATTTTTAATTATGTTTTTATATACGGTTATGGCAACTTCACGTACTGTAATGGGCATTTTGCATTCGTGATAGTGAAATCACTTTCAGGAACTTTAGAGGAGATGAGTGCCGTGAGATTTTCAATATCCGACTAGCGCAGTCTGTGAATTCGAGAAAGTCTTTCTTCAGCCTAGTACAAATGCTTAATTGCACGCAAAAGGTTCACAAGGAAATGGATTTAAATGTGTTAAGAACAGGGAATCTGATAAACCCTAGAAAGAAAAACCAAGATCAACCAAAATAACCCCTTTAGCTAGTATTACAACGTTTACAAATTAAACGTTTCACTCACTCAATTATTGGTCATCGATCTAATTCTTAACTCTTCTGCCATTTAACCAATCATAATGATTAATTTACAAATTAAAACTATACAACAACCAATCGCTGCGCCAATGGTCCCGGCGATTGCTGAGTATGAATAATAATGTGATATAATAATTAATAATAAACAAAAGATGCATCTATGGTCTAGCCGATTGTTGAATAGTAATGACAAGATGGGAGGGATGGGCGGAAAAGAGAGATAAGTGGTTAAGACAACAACATCGCTTATTATGAAGCTAAGCAACAATGAAGAGGGTTGTTACTTAAACGGGTGACCGCTTAGGAACCAACATCAGAAAAATATGAAAATATGAAAGAATTGCATAGAAAAATGAAATGTTTCAGCAAGCCGGTATACTCGGCATGTCCGTATAGCTTATCCACCAGCTCTGGAAACTGGCTAGGATTCGATGGAACAATCATCCATTAATCCGAAATAAACAAATTGATTTTCAACACATTAAACTAGAACAAATAGATAATATGGAAAACAACAAATTTCGGCCATTGGCTATCGTACCCGGACACGACTTGGAAAGTGGAAACTGGACTGAGGTCTCTCTTATTGTTAGGGAGGTTTTAGAGTGCAGATCTTATGATTTTATCGTTACATAATTGCTGGGGAGAGATCGCGAGTTCGATATACATACATTGGAAACGGTTTAGAACCTAAGAACATTTCTGAACAACCACACATTCGTAATAATAAAGTAATTATTGCATAAAATAAACAATCACAATTTAAAACTAATGAAACTATTATAAATTAACAAAAAACAGCAATACATATTAACAAATAAATTAATTAAAAAAAATTTTGAAAAACAATGATGACTAGACTTTAAGGTACAAAACTATTACGTGATTGTATTGATACTTAAATAAATTTTAATTTACAAAAATAAACAAATTTAATAAATTACACAAATTATTTTTTGAAATAATTTTTTTTCTGAAATAATTAAATAAAATTAAATAAATAATTTTTTTAGAATTAGGTACATGGTATCTATCTATCTTTTTTGTACATGGTATCTATCTATCTCTGTTCGGTGTGATCGCGATTTATTTTCGGTTTTGGGTGTTCTTTTATGAATAATATACAGCAAAAGGAAATGTCTATTTTCTACAATGATCACCCCTTTTATGGGTTGGTAGACTGTGAGTCGGCCGTTGAATGCTTTCTTCGGGGTATCCAATGTGACAGTAATAGCTGGGTGGAAGAATTAAGAGTGACTAGAGTACCAGCAGCCGCTGCTCTTGTAGTACAGTATGAAGGACCAAAATTATAAGGACTTGAGTCAATTTTGCTCAGATTGGCTTCCTCTATTTTCAGGGGATGGGTAATTACCTAATGCCCAAGAGTTCATACACATAATTGAAGTGGTTGCGCAAAGCGGGTGGACTGGGATAAGTCCATTGTTCACGGTACTTTCGTGGAACTGCAGATATATATTATCTTAATCTTACTTATACGTATCAGGTGGAGATCTACCAGGTACTCAAAGAGGGATTACTACGAACGTTTACAGACAATAAAGTTGCACTTAGAGCGCTTCTAAACAGGAAACAGAAGTTACAGTATGGGATCTACGATTACATCGTAGAGCTCAGCACACTTAATATACGATTGGCTTAACCATTTTCGGAAAGGGAGATGATTGAGATTGTAAGGAAAGACATGGCAATAGAATTAAGTAACGCTACATTGGTGAAAGACGTAGTTTCTCTGGAAGACCTGCGGGTGTTATTTCAAACATTTTAAAAGCTATGGTCATCTCTGAAAACAACATCAAGGATAACTGGACAGTTAAAACCCAGTGAGATTAGACGAACTAATGAAAACCGAACCCAATCCAACATGACAAAAGTAACAGTTTCGTCAATTTCAAGCAAATGGTCGGCAATTAACTTTTCTGCATTAATAGATACACACAACGAACCAAGTTCCACTTCGGTTAAATTCTGATACGACGAAAAAAAAAATTTTAAAGCGCCTCGAACGTTTTAAACGTTATCTGATTATTTCTGAACGCGTCTATTATTTCTGAACTAAATAATTCTAGGCTGCATGTATACATCAATATCTTTGATAAAATTGTATAAAAACTTCTGAATAGTGGAGCCTGTATCAGCATTCTAAGAAGAACTTCCTTAGAATTGTTAAACGACGCCGGTATTACATATCATAAATTTTAATCTACCGTCACACAGCGGATGGTACACGTTAGTAAATATTGGAATATGTTGACGTCCCTATCTCTTTCAATGGCTTCACAAAATCTTTTCGTTTCTATGTTATCCCAATTCTGAATGAGGAGGTGTACCTGGATTGGCATAAAGGTTTAAATTTATCCCAACAAGAAGTCCTAATAGCATAATTTACAGGAGTGACTTCGGACGTATCGGTCACAACAACGAGTCTTGGTACGACAACATCGCTTAAGTGGTATTATGTATATATGTTCGGCCAAGCTAGCTTCACAGTTTTTACCAGTTATAATAGAATGCAAGGTTGGTAAGGTCCTGTACAGATGCACGAATTTAGATGGATAGTCCCAAAAATCGGCTTAAGCTTCTACAGTCCCAACCAGCTTTTAAGCACTATTCTTCAAAAGATCAGTAATCGGTGATAATATGCTCGCAAAGTTCGGGATGAATAGCTGATACAACCATGCCATGTTGGAGCTGGGTATTCCACAACTTCCGGCGATGTAGGGTAACGCCTCTGTTTAACAGGTACTCTATCTCCAGCATAGATGGCATGTTCAACCAAAGAAGTCTTACCAAGCCCTAATACTTTAAAGCAGTATTTCAAACGCAGAAAAATTTGGGTGCAGGTTCAGGTTCGGGTTCAAAACATTAAAATTTAGTGGGTTCGGGTTCGGTTCAGGGTTGGGTTCGGGCTCAAATTTGTTACAAAAAAAAAACAATTTTTTCGAATTCTTTTTATGATTTCATTATTTTTTTATGTTACATTGCATACCGTATTTATGTTACACACATATTTATTTTGGAAAAAAATTTTCATTTTATTCTCATTATACACTATTCTCTACTGAAATAAATAATAACCAAAATAATCTTGTTTGAAACAAAAAAAATCCTGCTAAATATGAAATTTCTTACGCAAACTTCCTAAATTTCTTATATTAAAAATTGAACCTGAACCGCGTTTTTGATTGGGCTCGGGTTTGGGTTCGGGTTCACATAATTTAAAAAAAATCTTGCTCCGGAGCGGGTTCTGGGTTCGTGTTCGGTTCGGGTTCGAAACCCTCCTTAAAAAGAATGAAAAGAATCCTTGACATTCTTTAGTTCTTGTAGCTGGTCAGGCGTGAAATCATGTGTTAATGTGTCGTCAGACTCACCCGTCATCAGTTCACTAACCAGTGACACCAAAATCACTCCAGAAATTGATGCCAATGTAAAACTACTTATCCAGACTTTGGAAAACATTGAAACGATAAAAATTTGTGAAGCCATTAAAAGAGACACATGCCAAAATTTGATTACGTGTACCTGCCGCTGTGCGGATGATAATTTACGATACAAAAAGCCAGCGTGTTTTAACAATACTATCTCCACTATCTAGAAACCCGTACACATTTTTATGAAAGATATTGATGTTAAAATGCGGCCTAGGATCATTATTTCCATACAGAAGAGACGCATGGCTTATTGAGAGTTTTTTCGCAGTCTCAGATTGTGGCGAAAAAATTCAAGGCGCATTAAAGAAATTTTTTATTATTTTATTATTTATTTTATTATTTTCTTGGTCTTACTTTACTTCGTCTTCAAAAAATTAAATCATAACCACATAACCAATTTCTTACAATAGCTATAGCAAGCTGTCGAGATAGTCATCTTACTTCATTTAGAAAACGACAACACAACATTTAAAATTCACATTCTATTTTGTCATGGTTCCTTTGCTAAAAAACATTGTAAAATTACATGTGTTAACAACTACAATTTTTTATTAAGCGAAAGTGATTTTACATTGGTGGAAAAAAAATTTTTTTTCGGCAAACGGCTGTAAAGTTTAACTTTACTGCCGCTGAGGAGTAGCTAAAGTCTTACTTTTTAGCCGGCGGCTGCAAAAGTTACGCCATTTTTATTTTATCTGCCGGCGACTGTAAAGTAACTTTCATTTTTTTACGGCGGCTGTAAAGTAATGTTCATATTTTTACGGCGGCAGTAAAGTAATTTTCATATTTTTGCGGCGGCAGTAAAGTAAAATAACATGATATTATTAATTTGTTCAAAACAGAATGCATTTCAGTTCATTTTAATGAATTAAAATCAATAAAAGCTAATTTCAGAAAATTTATTACCTAAAACATATTTATAAAAAATTGGATGCATTAATTTCATATATTTAAACAAATTTAAACGTTTGCCGAAAAAATAGTGTATTGAATTCGGAGCTAAAGTGACTTTTTGTGTTTCGTCTATAATTGTCGGCCTCCATACGGTCGGCCGCCAAACTATAGAGTCAACACAAAAAGTACAACTTTAGCTCCTAATTCAATAATATACTATTATATGTGATTAAACCTGCATGAAAATAGACTTTTTATATGATATCGTAGAAAAAACACTAGATTCACTAAATCTTACAACTACTAAATCTCATTATAAATGTTAATAAAGGAAAATAGAGTTTGCATTGAATTAGCATAAGTAATGTCGTATCATTTAGTTTCCGTTAAAAAAGTAGGACAAAATTATATATCGACAGCTAATTCTAGTAAATACTTTATACTTATATACTAGAATTTTTAAATAAATAACGTTATTCTTTAGGCTCCAAGTTTGCCTGAAACAAATATTATTTTTTAGGTTTGCATGTTATGTTTTCAAAATATTTTTAATTTTAACACTATGTTTAAAATTATGTTATTATGTTAGTTTTACCATTATGTATGGTCACAATTAAAATTATTTGCATATTTTTTTTCCTGCGCGCATAATTTTTTTCTCTATTGAAGTTATCACTACTTTGCTTTCAATTTTTCCTTAAACAAATAACAAAGCCATTCTTGAATTATATTGTGCATGTTTTATGTTAAGCAAGAACAAAAAAGTGATAAAATGCGTTAAGGGATATGACATCGGTCCGTTTTGGGTTGAATACAAGTTGCAACGTCTT
This sequence comes from Diogma glabrata, assembly GCA_963693315.1. Lineage (NCBI taxonomy): Eukaryota > Metazoa > Arthropoda > Insecta > Diptera > Cylindrotomidae > Diogma > Diogma glabrata. The sequence goes on from OY856186.1 coordinate 42,335,916, forward strand.
TTTATTTTTGAACCGAATAATTGAAACACATTTATTACATTTCGGAATGTATTAATAAACATCTCAACATTTCTGATATTTCATTTTCTCTTCTAAATAAAAACTCATAATTCATTTCTTAAAACAAGAAAAAAAAAAAAGCTTTTCAAATTCAAATATAATCGTCAATCAACTAAATAACGAAAAAGTAATATTGAACTTACTCACAATAACGACAAACTGAACGAAAAATGTTTTTCTTCAAGTTGCTAGATTTTGTTTTTGTCCACAGAGATATAAATGACAATGGGGATCGAATTGTCATTCCACGTCTTGCCTTTCAAGCAACTGTTTGATATGGTTTTTTTTTAAAGTTCCAAGTTTTGCTATTTAAAACTAAAACAATGTACAAATTCTTGTTTATCTCAAAAGAAAAAAGAATTAAAATTAGTAAATGTGATAGAGAAAAAATATAATATTCTTTTGAAAAGATACTGTGTACAAACAGTTAATACTCAGTAAATTAACAATTGATTTCTTTTATTTCTTGTTAAAACTATATTCCGGTGTGATGTGCATAATACATTAAATCATGATGTTCTTTCTATGGAAAAAATTGACGGTCTTGAATTAACTCGTCATTTTACCATAGCCAAATTGGTATATGATCTTTTTCCACAAGTATACACCTTGCTGAACTTAAATCATAAATTTTGATATAGTGGAAAAGAAAGTGCTGCAGATTTTAATGTTGCTTGGGGACAGATTCACTATTCGCTCAAATATATATGCAGTGTGATTATCAGAGTGGTGGAAATATAAAATTGAAGAACTACAATCAAATTGATTCAACCATATTAATAGTACTGTTGCCGGACTAAATTTTGAAGGAGTTCGGATTGAATTAACAAAATATTTGGACCAACCTATAAATTGGAAAACAAGAAGACTAGTCTAAGGTATTTTTACTTTATTTTTAATGATATTGGAATTGTTGAATTGCATTTTGTTCTTGTGTAGTGTATAATATTGTACTAAATTTAGTACGTGATTAAGAGATTCCGAAGTCAGGATTCGTGTGGTGATAGTAACCACGACTCATATACCTTTTTAGTATCTTTGTCTTCTAAATTTAATAATACTTTTCTGGAAAAGTCCAAACTCTAACAAAGTATAGAAACGTAATTATGACTTTTGATTAGTTGCGATCAATACAATTGGGTAATTGAAAAATATATATTTAAACTTTGTGAATCCACAGGATGTGAAAAAAAAAATCAAATTGATTATTTGATTATATTCCTTATTTTTATTATATTCCATGCGTTAAAATGATTCTAAATATTTTTGCTTCAAGATCTTCTTAAACTGCTTTCTTATTCTTTTCCAAGCTCAACAGTTTTCGTTTGTTATAACATAACATATTTGTTTTTAAAGTTATAAATTTTAAATAAAGTTTACTTAAAATGTTAACCCCACATTACTTACGTTGTCAATTATATCAAACGAGAAAAGGTTAAAACCATTTATTGATTATGTAGGTAGACTGACTGATTAAATATTAATATTGTCTTGCAAATAAAATAAAAATTTATGAAAAGAAAGAAAATAAATTTATTGTCATTTTTATGGAATCATAAAATAAGAAAGGTTTTCTGTTTTTTCTTTTATTATATATCAGGAAGACATGGAAAATTGAAGGAAATGTGTTAAAAAAAATTATTTTCCATAAACAAAAATGATAACAAGAAATGGTATCATATTTTTATTGACATGTTATTAAGTGACATTTTAGAGGTGTTTTAATAAAATGTTATATTTAAATTTAATTTATTTTTATTGTTTTAATACTTGTTAAATTAACATGAGTTGTGGATAAAATGTTAGTTGAATAATAAAACAAAACAAGTACAAATTGATTGAACCGACAACATTCTTTACCCTATATCTAGATACAATAAATTTTTAATACCGATTATAGATCATATTGTTAAATAACTTACATATACTGTTTATTAAAGTTGTATTTCTCTATCAATATGGGATCTGGAAAATTTAATTAAACTGCTTGTCACTCCTAAATTACAAAAGTAGTGTTTTCCTAAATGTAGTTAATTTTGACATGACTAAGCTGTCACCACTTATCGTTTGTTGGCAAACAAACGTAATTATAGCTTTCCATTTTAATATCATGTGACACAAATTAATGCCCTTAATTATTTTGCGTTGTCAAACTTTTCCAACAGCAAAGTATCTTTAAACAAGTAAAAATAAAAACAAAAACTTGTCCTTAATATTTCCTTATATAAAAGAAAATTTGATCGTGTCGATTGTTTTATGGTCATTTCAAGTTGGGAAGTCATAAAAGTTTTTTTTATGAAAAGGCAAAAGGAAAAACGTTAAGATATACTTTTATGCTGGCTTTTTTTCACAATGTAATAAAATAAATAGAAATTTAGATGTTTTGACAATATATAAAATTATTGTTAAAATAATTTAAGTGTTTTATGTTGACAAATTTATATGAAAACGCAACTTTTTAATATTTTTGGGATCCGGTTTTTGTGGTGATTTAAAGGAAAGCTGGTTTCTTCTATTGATAAGTTTATAAGTCAATAAACATTTCGTTTTACGATACGTTGTAAATAATTAAATATTTTGAATTTTCATTTGACTTGATTGATGACAAGATCAATGTTGCTTGAGCTTTTTTGACTAATGTGGAATTATTTTGATTTGTTGAGCTTTGTGTTTGTGGAAACCAACTGTAGGTTTTATGTCTATGCTGTTGCTTCAGTCAATGATCCAGCACTGATAATATTTCACTTCAGTTTGCTTACTGTTTAGTGTTATTTGAGTTATTTCACGCATAATTACTTGTATTCCCTGTTCAATATATTTATAAACAATTTCTTCTTGAAATCTTGTTTCTTACGGTTTCGGTTTTGTCGGTCACGAAAAATTGTTTGTGTTTTCCTCTTCTTTTTTTAACACTGAACAACAAAAGAAAATGCTAGTGGTTCCCATCGATCATTCTTGTTGGCCGTTGAGTGCTTACTTTGCGGTATTCAGATTGATAGCGATAATTGTGTGGAGGAACTGAGAGAAACTGTGTTGAGCCCAGAATTTCGTATTACACAATCACATGGATGTATTCGTGAAAAGCAAATTTATCATCACGGCTGGTATGATCTTGTCCCGCAAAACGAGGGGACTTGTTCCATCCATTTCCACGTGTTTTGCAGGGTTTAATGAAACGCATCAAGCATTACGTGAACCGAGCTGAACAATTGGGAAATAGGAAGAATGCTGTTCCTAACCACAATTTCCCCATCACATCCTTTTCTTTAGCATATGAGAGGTTGAATTGTTTGCCTTTTCGAACTTCGGAAGGTGTTAGGAAACGGGATAATCCAGCTTTAAAGAATCAGTTATCTTATCAACAACCATTGGAGAGATCAACTCCTTTACACCTGGGACCGATAAGAGAATTAATTCATGACATGACCGAGCATCAACCAACCATCAGCAACCAACCATCAGTAACCAACCTGATCATAATCCGATTGTCACTAATTTTGCACGGGTGTAGTTGGAAAAATAATACAAGTAGATGATGTTGTTAATTATCCATAGTTAGCTTCCGTTTCTTATCAAAATGTGACAACGCTACAGTAGCACACGCTCCAGCTGGACAGTGTGGAGAGTACCGAAATTAACGTCTTCGGAACTTGATTCAACGTTCCACAGATTGGTTTCCCCTATTTTCTGAGGATAGGTCATCACCTTAATGCCCACGAATTCATCCATATAATTGAAGTATCTGCCTGCAAGGATTCCTGGACGATAAGTATTTGAAGTTCATTGTATCCTTGTCCTTGTCCTTGAATGCATGAAGCCGCTGATAAATATTAGCCCAATCTTACGCATGAGCATCTGGGGTGACCTACAATGTACTCAGAGAGGGACTACTGCGAAATTTTGGTACCCTCGCAGATGATAAAGCGGAGCATTCCTGACCTATAAACAGAAACCATAGAGGAAATCTACGAATTCATCGTCGAAATCAGCGCACTCCACAGACGGTTGGCTTGATTATTGCCGAAAAGGGAGATGATTGAGATCGAAATGGAAGGTATGGCGGCAAAGTTAAGAAACACTACATTGTTGGTAGCCGTAGCTACTTTGAAAGACCTGCGGGTGTCATGTCAAAAATTTGAGAGGCTTTGGTCATTCCTACCAACAACATCAGGGACAACTGGACAACTAAGGATTAGAGAGATCCTACCAACTGATGGAGACGAACTAAATCAATACAACAATCAACCTTAGGTTGCAGCATATGAAGCATCACCACGCCTTTCTAGAAGACCTTTGATGGCTCTAAAATCAACCATGTTAACACTCTCATCAAGTAACGAGCATCCAATATGCTACAGCTGCAAGGGCATAGGGCACATTGCTCTAGATTTTCTTCGGAAACAAATAAAACTTTATTGCTTTCTAGTGTGGTAAGCCGGCAGTCACTTATTCTAAATGCACCACTTGTTATCCGTCACCAAATTAGAATTTCAGGGCGGGAGTTGTGTTGTGAAATTCGAAGGGAGTTGTTTATTATGACCTGCTACCTCCTGGCCAAACGATGAATTTGATCTTTTATTGTCAACAATTAGTCAGACAGGCGCAAACAATACAATCAAAGCATACAGAATTGGTGAACCGGAAGAGTGTTATTCTTTCATATGTTTAGTAATATGTAGTACGCACGGAGGGATCAGTTTTTATTAATTTGTTAATTTTTTTCTATTTTTTGATCCACGGGTGTGACAACCCCGCGCGCTCCAGTCCCTGTTATTGGCACATGAGTTAACGTGAGATATCACATACCACTGGCAATAGCAGTGAGATATCACTAACCAAGGTGATATCTTAGGGGTGCTGGCGGATGAACTGTATTCAGTCAACGGTAGCACTCTCAATCTTAGCTAATGAATATTCCTTGATGCTGGAACGCTGTGGCTTGCTCGAAGAAACGAGCTTTCATATAACTATATATCTGAGCTTTAATCATTGAAAAATATACTGCGTCCCATAATCAAGGATTATGCCATTAGCTGGACTATTGGCGAACCAATTTTAGTTTTGTTCCTACAAATTTTTAAAACAAATTTGCTTTTTATCTCTTATTTTATTTTTATTTTCCCTATCCTATCACGAAATATTGGCCTATGTCATATTTTATATGTGATAGGATTTATAGTTTAGTTGTCCATTATTTAACAAAAAATATTAAAAAAACAAAAAAAAACAGATTTGCGTCCATTAACATCCTTAGAACGCATGTTGTTGTGGGACCTTGGTCTTAAAAGGTTTTTATGTGTTGTTGTGACACATATTGTAATGCCTACTACACATCACATTTTATTAAAAAAAAAAAAAAAAAATATCACTTCACCTGCACTCAGACGCTCGTGAACATAAACAATTAACCAACAATATCAAGAAAATTGCCAAAAAAAAAAGCCAACAAACGGTTGTCACCTGATTTTAATATCTTGATTGCTTGGGATCCCTCCAAGAATCATTACAACACATCTGCCTTGACGGTCAACTGCATCTCAAACTAGTTTCAATCTGTCACGTCATACCTGGAATACACTAATGACTAAACCGAATAAGAAGAAATTATGAACGGTGTGCTGACTCTTACTAAAAGTGAGGCATTTAAAATATGGATCCAACCATAAAACACATTGCAATTCTGTATCCCATTATACGATACAATGGTGACATCTAAGAAATCCAATTGGCTACACCCGGCGTAGTAACGCAGATAGACTTACTCAATTTTGACTTTTGGGAAATAGAATTCACTTTCCAGTCCCCACATGCTTGAACTCCAAAATTTTTATGTTGTTTAGATGAAAAATCATTAGGTCAGGAAAGGTCACTAGTTTGTTTCGTTTGGTTATGTGACGTTTTAGAGAATTCTCAAATTTTGAATTTGTGGAGGGCTAGAATTTACTTGCAGTAACCCCTTCCTGCATGCCGTAAGTCAGTTCGTTTTATTGATAGATGAATAATTGCTAGGTCAGGAAAGGTCATTAGCTTTATTTGTTTGGTCTTATGTCGTTTTAAAGAATTCTGCCGTTTTTAAATATACAGAAGCTAGACTCTACTTGCGGAGAGCGAGATGGAGAAATGTTTAAGGAAGAAGGTTAACACAGAAGGTTAATGTATGAGTCTATAGATGTAAATTTATAAGTTAAATAAATTTTTGGGAATTTACCGTAAAAATTACAGTAAGATTGGTAAAATTGGTAATATTGGTAAAATCGGTATAGTTGCAATTGGTAAAATTGGTAATATTGGTAAAATCGGTATAGTTGCAATTTCCTTTATTTCAAAATTGATGACCATCGCAATCGTTTCTAGATTATAAAAACATGAAATTCAAATCAAATAAATTATCATCGAGGGTAAATATACTTACTCGCAGAGCATCAGACAGGAAGATATAAAGCAACAATGGAAAATTCTTTTACTATACACGCTTTTGCATTTTTGAAAACACTACCGTAGTCGAAAATTTTTAGGTATGAAACATAAATTGAAAGGAGAAATGCATTTCGCTGGCGCAAATGCAAAGAATGGCGAATTTGCAGATAACCAAGAATTTCCTATGAAACTTACTTAATTTAAACTGTGCACAAGTATCGTAACCAAGGCATATGGCTGAAGATATTTGCCTTCAAATACGCAAGGAAAATTTCAAGCTGCAAATCGATCAACCAGCTGAGATATTCTCACAACAATGTGCACGCCAACTTTCAAAGTTTAATTTTAATTAAAAAAAATTATTCAAAATTTTATTTCAACTTTAGCAATTTTACAAAGCTTGAACTACATCAAAAAAATATGAAATATCATTTAATTATGTATGCCAATATACCTTTTCCAGCAGTCCTAGAAGCTAGCTAATTCTATGGTCCAATCACTTATCAATCCGAAAATTAAAATTGATTAAAGAAACGTACAAAAGAAATGAAAATAAATCAAATCGGAACCAGAAAAACAAAACATCAACCCTTGGCTATCGTACTTGTACTTGAAAATGAGTAGGAAACTGGACCGTCAGAACTCTATCAGAATCATCAAGATTAGCACAAGTAGAGAAAGCAACGGGAAAATATAATTTCGAGATGCTAGGACTCAATGATTTGACCTAATGATTTTTCATCTAAACAAAATAAATAATTTGGTTATCGAGCATATGGAGAACTGGAAAGCGAATTCTATTTCCCCAAAACTCAAAAGTAGAAAAGTCTATAATTACTATCAGGAATGAACAAGAACGACAAAAACTAGTGAGCTTTCCTGACCAAACACTGTAACTTTGTTGCATATGAAATTATTTATTACTTGTACATAATTAATTAATTATAAGTGACTATACGAAAACAACTATGTGACCTTTCCTGACCTAACAATTCCTCATCTAAACAAAATTTGGGTTTTGTGTATGTTGGGGGGCTAAAGAAAGTGGATTTTAGCTTTCCAAACCTCAAAATTTGAGAAGGCTGTAAAATCAAAAAGGTATACGACCAAACAAAAAACACTAGTGACCTTTCCTGACCCAGCCATTACTAAACGATTCCATATGTCAAACATTGTAAAATCAATATTTGGGGGGCTAGAATCCTGGAGGTTACTTTTTCGTCATTCTTTTTATTTATTTTAATAATAATACTTGCATAAGTGGACAAACGATTCAGAAAAATAATTTCCTTCTATTTTTGATATGAAGTAAAGCATCAAATTTGAAGCAAAAATTAAATGTTTGAGTATTTGAACAAAAAAAATTATCCTTTCGGCAGCTACAAATATAAGCTAATTCCGCAGCATTCACGCAACAGAATAAAATTAACAGCTGTTTCAAGATACCGATTATGTGAATGCGACCATTTCCAATTTCCTTGAAACTTCGGTAGCCCTTAGAATAGTAAACCATATTAATTAGTGTTTTTTATTTTTCCTATTTTTGACACATTGTGGTGCGAAATTTACTAAGAATTTTCAAATCAAAGCAAGTTTAAAGTTGAATTGTGATGGAACCGATAAACCGATTTTAATAATTTGTTTTTCTTTGAAATAAACTAAAATATAAGACTATGTAAAAATATTACAATAATAAAAAAAATTATACATTGACATGATTTTCTTAATTTTAATTACTATTTTTATATTTTAAAAATTTAGTTTTAATCCAATATATACTAAAATTAAAGACCAGAGTTTTTCCGAGAAAAAACATTTTTATACTTTGTGAAATTTACTAAAAACAAGTTTATTGACTGCCATGTACAGAGAACTATACTAGAGCCATTATTTGATGGTTGCACATTATATGAAAGAATTAAATAGTGTTCAAAAATAAAATTCAATTTACACAATTTTGAATTTCATTATAGCTATAATATCGTTACCAATTAGCGTACACCGAAAAAAAAGGTGGTAGGATCAACTATAAAGCTTGTTTGATTTTGCGTCTAATATGAACGTGGTTATTTTAACCAATGTAGCATTGTCAATTTATTTTAAAAAACGTAACAATTTTCATTATTTAAATCAACACCGGCGTAATCGATTTCGTGTTCAAACATTCACAAACCATATTTGAATTAAGTAGTTTGTTCATATTTTTGTTTGAAAATTATTGTGTTTATTAAAATCAAAAACGAGGAAAAACAAAATTCGTTCAATGATAATAATAATAAACAAAAGAATAGAAAAATAAAAAGTTTTTTATATATTCTAACATGGCTGGTTTTATTTAACATTTTAGGAAATAATTTACATGCGTTTAATTGAATTGAATAATTTTAATATTACCTGCACATAAGATTACGTGCAGAAGAAATTTTTTTGTGAATATAATATCAACAATCTTGTTAAATTAATAGGTCCTTTTCATAATTAATTTTAGTGATTTAAAAAAATTCTTATATTTTTTTCATATTTTTTATTTGTCTTGTTTCATGTCGATTTATCGATATTTTAACTTAATTTTTCATAATAATGAGAAAATTATGGAAAATTAGTATTATTTTCTACACATAATTCAAATATTTAAATTTTTTGATATCTGAATTTTGAGCTTTTAAATTGTATCATTAAAAATATGGCGAAAAAATGGACGCATCCTTTACAAACAAAATCACACTCATACATTTCCTATTTAGAACGTAAATATACGAACGCTATATTTATGCATAAAAATGTTTGTCGGGTTTGATGCGAAATACATATTTCTAATATAAAAAATTTCAAATATTATATTTACGAAAAAACGAACCAATACAAACATCGATAGCAGCAAAAACAAAACAAAGATGTACCAAACCAATAGATTTAATACGGAGTATTGCTTGATTCTATCACAAACGTATTCAATATTACTATTTTTAGTCTAATTTTTAATTTACCACGTTTGTAGTCAATTGAAAATTAAATCAACCACGGCATCGTTGCTCGAAAATGAAATCATAGTTGACTCAACTACAAACATGGTTAAATCAAATATGTTTGTGATACTTTTAAAAAAATATATCAACAACGGTTAAATTGTTAATTTAAATCCGGAGCGTTGGTTGATTCTATCGCAAACGTATTTAATTCCACAATTTTCACTTAATGCTCAATTAACAATGCAACATGTTTGAATCAACCAAGATTTTTTCTTTCGGTGTATGTACAAACGTACATAATCAAACATGTAAAAATTGCTTTATCTCATTTTTGGGCAAATATGAAAATTGTTTCATTTCTTTTGTACTCCAAGTTAGTAGGTAAATAATATATTAGTCTTAAACAAACATGCACGGATTCTGTAAAAATATTTATATTTGTTCTTGCATTTTTTATATTTTCCAATTAGAAAACAAATAAAACCGCAAAAGCACTTAAATCAAACTAAAAATTAAAATACAAAAATTGTCAAGAAAAAACTGTTATAATACATTTATAATGCGTATAAAAAGCATAAATTAAATTTTATAACACTACTTATAATTTAATTAATTTTTTGTTTGTTATTAAATTGTTTTATGAATTTTAATATTAACTTTTTTTTCTATTTATTAAATTTTCATATTTTTTTTTTCTGTTCATGTTATTTTATGATAAAATTAAAAATAAATATATATACAAAAAAATGTCATAATATGATATAAGCACGAACAAATTACAGGTATAGCTATTTCGTAAACGGTGGAACATAAATAAAAATTTAGATTTAGATTTTAGCTTATTTCCATCCCCAACCAACCATCATGTTAATTTATGGTTTTCACTGTACTAATAAAACATAGTAAAAAGCACAACCACATCGTGTATTTTGTGGTTGATTTTCATAATGTGTTTTGTTTGTTTTGTTGTCATTATGTTCGAGAGAGTGACCATTTTATAAATTAACCAACATTTCAATTCGAAAATAAAATTACAAAATTATGACCTGAATCGTTTTTTGAAATTTAATTATTCTAAAATTTCACCATTTAAAATTAATATAATAAAAAAAATTTAATACATTATCACGTAATCATATTTAGTTTTGTGATAATTATCGTGAAGATTTTTACTAGAATGCGTTTAATTTGTTATGTGTTAGTTGTGAGTTCCCTCTTGAAATATTTAATGAACTTTTAACATAAACATAAATGGAATTTATATGTTTCGTGATTTGTGTGTCATGTCAGTTGCAACGATGTTATAGCTTAAGGATAGTTATGTGGTAAATTGTTAATTTATATAAATTGATAAGCGTGATCATACCCCGCTGCTATAATTATACAAAAGATGTAAAGATATTTTATTTATTTATAGGAACCTAAAAAGGAACTTTAAAAGCTTAACTTATTGATTGCTTCTTTATAAAATTCGTGCGTGTTAATATATGTTAAAATGGAGGTAATAGCTTAACGCATTACAACAAAATAAAGTAAAATTATCACGTTATCAAATGTAATGTGTTGATAAGTTCATGTACATATTTTTGTAATAACATTTATAAGGTTACGTGTTGTGTCTCTTTAAATATTTAATTAATTTTAACATATTATAAAATGGAATACTTTTGTATGACAATCTGAAGTGTGTTATTAAATTGTTAAATTGTATTTATATTTGATTTATTTTTTGTTTATTATAAAGGAATAAATCTACACAAAAAACGGTGGATTCTAAAGTTGCATCTATTATTAATTTCATTGGTAATATTATGATTGGGTTAAGTTAAAGCATCCGTAATAGAATGTAGGTTTTATTTTTAAGTTGAGTATCTGGGATAAGTTTTTGATATCCAACAAGGTTTTCATATGCTGGCAAGCATATATATAGAGAGATGCTGAAATATTTTAGAATTAATGACTTTAGGTATATTTATAACCTTGACCATTCTCTAGGTATTCGATTAATATTCATTTTGGGAGCACGAATTATAAAAATACGTGTCACAACAACTCATACAATTATTTTGTGATCTAGGTCCCACAACAACATGCGTTCTGAAGAAATGATGGGCGCAATATTTTTGTTTGTTTTGAATTTTTACTAAATAATAAATCATTAAATCTTTTTCATGAAACGATTTAAAACGATTGAAATTTGTGGTTTTAAAATACATACATGTTTTTTAACATTATATAAAAGCGTGTCTTAAAACAAAACATAAACAAAAAAAAATTTGTTAAAAAATATATATTAAAGATTAAATTAACTATAAACAAAATAAAATAAATCCATAAACTTTTTCCTAATTCTATTAATCACGGAAAGAGTAATTACAATGTTCAAATTGCACTTTTCATTTTTATAAGCAAAAGACCTGAGGAAAATCATAGTTTTCGTTCAACAAATTCATCCCTTGACTTTGTATATTCTGTATAATTTTCATAATCATATGTTTCATACCCTAAAACTATGTATCCATATAATAACTATTATACGCAAAAATAAATAAAATTTCCATGATTATATGTAAAATTTACTCGATTTAGTTTTTTCTCTAATTATAAGTCTTATACACGTATCTGGATAGTGGAAAACCGATAGGAAAATGAAAAACCAATAATCTAATTTTGTGTTTATGTATTTTTAACAAAAGGTTAAACCTATTACAACAAACGCAAATTTAAAATTAAATTTTCTTCTTGCCACAATATCGATATAGTTTGTTTTAGTTTTATGTGGTAAAGGTGGTCTAGCATTGTAATTAGATGAACAAAGTTTGTGTTTTCAAAATTTATCAATCGTTTGGTTTTTTAATTAAATATTTGAAATAGATATATTTGGAAAATATGGAATGATTTTAATCGTGAAGAATAAATCAACAATGTTTTATTGAAAATAAAATATATGAGAACGATATTCTTAAAATTAATCCATTCCTGATGAAGTTGTGTGGCTATTGTAACCGCGTCAATGAGAATTACATACTCCAGAATATGAAAACAAAAGAAATAATATTAATTAGATAAAAACAATCTATATGGAATTTGAATAACTTAACTTACGTATATTAGCGGGCTGTATTTGATGTCCAGATTCCATGTACAACATATGTAGTTATGTACATATGATTATATAAGCGGTCACAACACTTTGAAAAGAAACACATTGTTGAATTAATTATATAAACGTATATTTATACCATTTTATTCTACCTGTTTTGTTGTTTGTTGACATATATTTTTAAATGTCATGTTTGACATATTAACTGCATTATCGGCAAGAGGGTTAACATAAAGCAAAACAGTATTTCTCATTTTGTTAATATTGAGCAGAACAATGTGTTGGTTCATGGTTTTTAAGATCAGTGTCTCTGCTGACGGGGAAAAGAGTTGTGACCGATTATATATAATTCATAATATTGTGAATTTCACCTCTTTTTTGTCATTTTGTTTTTGTTTGATGGTCGTCTACCATCGGGTGATTGTTGTTCATTGTTTTTTTATTATTTATACTAAAATTAATGAAATAAAGTGAAATTGATTGTATTTAATTAAAATTTAATAACAACTTCGAAAATAAAGCATGGTGTATTATTGCTGATGGAATTGGTTTTACTCAATACAATTGATCTGATGGTTCTCGTCGTGTGTTACTATAATTCCATGCTGGGCGGACGTGACGTCACAAGTCACTGTGAATCAATATTGGTGGATGGAATGGTTTTGCTGTTTTAACTGATAGCAGTATATATGGTCTAAGCATTTTTTGTGGATATTATTTAACTGTGCTAGGCTGTTGTTATTTATATTATATTTTGCTGTCTAATTGATGACATTACATTTAATCAAAATTACTTTATTGAATATTGTCTACAACTGTGCTAGGATGATGTCATTATATGTATATATTTTGCGGTTTAATTGATGACATCTCATATAATCAAAATTACTTTATTGGATACTGGCTACAACTGTGCTAGGCTGTTGTTATTTATATTATACAATGTGCTGTCTAATTGATGACATCACATATAATCAAAATTACTTTCATGGATAGTGTTTTAACGCCGTGCTAGGCCAATGTCGTTATATATATATTTTGCTGTTTAATTGATGACATCACATATGGTCAAATTACTTTTTGGATAGTGGTTAATGCCTTGCTAGGCTGATGTCAATAATATTATATGTCAGTGTTTGCTATTCACCCTGACATCGCATTATTTTGAATTCAACTATTTTAATCTGACTTTCTATATCAGATTCTGCAGTTTAATTGATGACATTATGTATAGTCAAAATATTAAGTGGATATATTCAAATGCCGTGCTAGGCTGATGTTATTGCTAATCAATGTCAGATTTTGCTGTCTATTTTATGGATACTGTCTAATATTCTGTTGTACTTGATGACATTATATATAGTCAAAACATTTGTGGATATTGTCGAATGTCGTGATAGGCTGATGTATTGATAATCAATGTCAGATTTTTGCTATTTTATGGATATTGTCTAATGCCATGCGAAGCTGAGGTCATTAATATTACAAAATACAAAGCATGCTGCAGTCACAATATTATTTTTTCATCGTTCATCGAAATTTACATACAGTCCACTGCCAATATTGGAGATTGCAACAGGTATCAAAAAGGATAACTTGATATTATTATATATTGTTCTTGGTTCTAAACGCTGTAAAAGAGACAAAAACTAGCTTTGTAAGTGTCATAAATATACTCCGTTAAAGAGAGTTTGTTCAAGCTGCTGATAATGTCCCTCATCTCGATTTTTGTTTGTTAACCTCACCTGTATTGAAATCATCAATTCACTCAATTTTATGGTCGAGTTTCACTTGAAAACTTAATTTAATCGATTAAATTTAAATGGGTGATCGACCTATACTTCTTTCAATTTGTGCCCATAATTATGAAAGTGGTCTAAGTCATATATTTCTTGTTTTGAGATATTTAAAGGTTTGCAAATGATTAAATGAAAAAACAACTTCGCTATTATGAAAAATTTTATTTTAGGGCTTTGTAGTCTTCAATAACGAAAGTTAATTATGCATGTGAAATTTTGTATAAATCTCATTCCGAAATATGCTTTTTACAGTTTGAATTGACTTAGACCATTTTCGTAATTAACTGAACGGCGTATAAATGACTTAATGCAAAAGCAAACTTCGAAATGCTAATGTTATTTATTAATTAATTTCCCAACTCATTATTTTTTCACCATCAACTTTCATTTAAAAAAGAGCAATTTTGACATTTAGGAGGAACAGCTCATTTTTATTGGCCTATGGTCCGACGATATAAAAACTTTGCAACAAAACGTTTTGGCAATTATTTTTGACATTTTGTTCGACTTTTTTGTTTTTTTTTCTTCAAATTTTGTCTTAGATTACTATCATAATTCACTCTAGATGAATTACATTTTTGTTGAAATAACAAGTACTCTATAACGGCTCATTTTGACAATATCGTACAAATTACATTGGACTAATTTAGTTTGAAGTAATTTGATGTGATATAACGGATAAATTCATTTTTTTCAAATTTTGACTTAGACCACTTTCATAATTATGGGCACATATTAGTTTACTATCAGTTAATTGGAAAACCGGTGCGTTGATGGTAGTTAATGTCAAAACACTTTGAACTAGATCAGATCCAGTCCAGTGTGCTGCCACTTGGCCAATCAACACACTTAATTATTATTGAAAATTTAATAAAAATACTTTCTAAAGAGACATTAAAATCGTTCTAAATTTAACTTAAATTTTCTGATCCAAAGTTAATTTTATTTTCTAAAAAATTTCCATTTATTTTCTTTTTCCATTGGGAATAATGGCAGAAGTGAGAGTTTTTTATCGCTTAATCAAGTAACTGAAGCACCTCAAAGCAAGAATTTTAAAGTTTAGCAAAGAACCTGCAACCGTTTCTGATGTAAGAGGAGACGAGAAGTTCCTTTGGACAAACAAGATGATTACCGAATATGCGAAGGCAATGGGTTAGATCAGACAAACAAAATGCTAATTACTGAAATTGATGATTTATTGTTTATGTTAAATGATCACAATTGGCACAACGGGATCTCGTCGCGAACAATACATTCAGGCAAGAGTTAATACCATTGAAAAAACAATTTATTGAGGGCATGGTAAACGTAAAGAGAGCTCCTGAAATTGAAGTTAAGCTGCCACGCCTCAACATTTTTTAGACGTTCGAAAGTATATCTAAAACTACCGTTCGTAACAGAGCAATTACTGGTCCTCGCAACAGCATTTGTTCTAGCATGTGACCTGACCCCCTCTGATTTCGATAAAATTTCCAGATAGCAAATGACAAAATAAAAATGCCGTTTCTTTCAAAAAATTGAATTTCGCTTTAGGGATGACACAGGGTGGCGGCAAAGTTTTAGGGGCTTGCGAAACATGAGTATCTTTGAATTTCGATTGTTAACGATTGACTAAACCGATTTAAGTCATTTATATCTCATAGGAAAAGTAATTGATAGGACTTAAAAAAAAATTACTTAAAATTTTTTAATAATTTTTTAAAAGTGTGTTAAACATAAAAAAAAATCAAACATGGCGCTGTACTCTCACTTTTACCACTTTTTTTCCAGAAAACAAATGTTTAATTAGTTCGTAATCTAAAACGAATGTTTCCCAAGTATATAATTTCTGGTTTTAAAAATAAATTTTTACAAAATTTTCATTTCCGTTTTTTTTTCAATTTTGTTTTAGCCAATGCAGTGAATCATCTATTTAACTCAACCCACCGGAATTCTTCTTTTATAATAATTTAATGAGCATTTAATTATTTTAAGGATACAAATTAAGTATTTGAGGGTGCGAATGCTTTTTACATAATTTATATTTTCATCCATTTATACCGGTCCGAAATTAATTTTAAAGGCATGGACAAATCAAGGACCGTACTTTGTTACCTGTTAATGATAATACCTGTCAAAAAATGAGAGCGCAATAATAAAAATAATAGTCTTTAGAGATATTTAGAGCGTATAGCATCACTACAAAATTCATTTGTCAATCTTGTTAAAAAAATATTTGTGTTGTGTTAGCAAAGAAGCTTCAAAGTGTTTTAATAGTTAAAATAATTTTTTTTAAAATATGAGTAAATATCATTGTTTAAAACCATATGGTAACGGCATGTGTTCAAAGACTTTTAAAAATGTTACACCTGAAGTTCTGAATAAATTACGTTCAATAAACTTTGTGTTTAATTTACGTACGCAAAAGCGAATTCGTTCGTCTTGTAGAATTCGTCTCTTAATGATTAGTTCCACTGGAGGTATTGAATCTGAAAATACAGGTGATACAGAATCAATTGCGAGTGATGAAATGTTGGAGGAACAGACACAGCCTATCAGCGGACCAAGCGTTATACGAGATATTATTTCATCACCAACGATAGTCAATATAGAACGTGATGAGCTAATTAACCGGATAAATTAACATACCGTGCCATTTGTATCTAATCAAATTTCACCTATGAATCGAAAGCAGTTATGCCGCAGTTTTGAGTATGGAAAGGATATATCAGAGCAACTGCGTAGAAACATACACAATGTTTTAATTGGAGAAAATTTTGATTCTTCTGATGAAATAGAAGTGCAATAAAAATATTATCGAGATATTATGGAGAACCTAGAGTTGTCCTTTAAAAATGGCGATTATATGGACAAACGAAAAATATTAACTCTGCTACCAATGAATATGAAATTGCAAGAAATACAAAACATATTTGGAACAAAAGCAACACGTCACTTAATTGAAAAAAGCAAACAGGATCAAATAAACCAATCCACTGCGCTGTCATCATTTCCAAATGCCGATGAAAAACCAGAAGAAACTATAATGAAGTGAAAAATGTTCATACGAATGCTTCCATTAGCAGATTGATGCCAGGTAAACGTGATACGATATCAATAAATAAAACCCACACAAAGAGTTATATAAAGGCTCGTTTCTTTATTGTTGAGACTTGAGAGAGCTAGCGTTGACTGAATGCAGTTTGCCCGCCAGTAATATTGTTTTACTATTGTTAGTGCTATTCGATATTTCACTCTAACTCGTATGCTAATATGCCCTTTTATCAAAAATCGAATCTTATCGATTGAAACACTTTTTTTTGTAAAAATCGTTTAATTTATTCATGTACATATTCAGGTACATATCCATTATCACTTTCGTTACTCATATCTGTTTATCTAATCTATGGCAAGGTAACCGATAACGCCTGTAGCGTGATCACAAGTAAAACTCCAGAAAAACTGTTAATATTGCAACCAATTGGCTAAAATGTGTTACCGCCAAAACAATACGTAAAGTCTTGAATAAGTCTTTATAGACAAAAATTGGCTGGCGCTTCATCTATTAATCGATGACGGTCGAGAGTTAAAGTTTGTGGTTATCTCGATCCTCGGCGCTAGTTTTATTTTCACGAAGACACATTTGACATTGAAAAAATTATTGACATTCATTTCCGGTATCGCATTTTTCTTGATCATCATATTGGACGCAACAATATGATGGTTTATAATTACAATATGCAATAAATTGCCAATGTTAAGCATATTGATGTTTCATCGCGTTATACAAAACGTCAAGCTAGGTTCATTGATTTTTAATCCTATTTTAATATATTTTCCGAGCTAGGTAAATCGAGTTTTTATCGCATTTTTATATAATCACCATTGTTCAGCAGTGATTGTTTATAATGTGAATGCTTTGCATATGCTTTTGGTGCACCAACAATTGTTAATTATTCTACAAATCAACATTATCACCAGATTGTTGCTGATATAAACGGTTCGTTGTTATTTTGATATACTTGGAACGCTGATTGTAGCATCCGGCTCAAAGGACCAAAATCTTGAGATTTCTTTTTTGAATGTGAGTAGTAAGATTTTCATAAGAGCTTATGAAAATCTAATTTATAAAACTTATTATCGAATGCAAAATGGTTCCGTTCGGCACAAGTTTGGTACATGGGCACTAGCTCATCTCTTAGGTCGACAGAATAAAAAAAATGTGTTAATTTTCGGGAAAACTATGTAATTAAGGATGTTTATCGTAACTGATGTGAACAAACGTATAATCTGTAGCATTATTAAATTTCTAGCCCATTGATTTTATTGAAATAAGCTTTGAGATGAAAAAATTTATATTATTCTCCTTGCTTACATGACAAAGAATTATATAATTATTGTTAGTTTTACTTTTAAAAGATTTTATTAAATTAAAGCTAGTAAAACTGGTTGAAAACCTATTAGTTGAGAAAATTTCAGGTCACTCTCCTGCAACTCAATCTCTTCAAGTGGAAGGTGGATAAATAAATTTTTTATCTTGAATTAAAATTCTAGTTTATTTATTGGGGTCACTTCTGATTCACAGTTATTCTGTTTTTGCTTTAGGTTTTTTGAATATATCAGGCTTTCTATATATGAAAACATTATCTTTTCTTCTAGGTAATATCTAACTGGAATATCAAATCTAATAAATGCACTCGATAAAACAAAGTGATAAGCGAAGGCTTTGATATTAATTCAACCATTCTAAAGAAAATGCAATTATTTTTTAATATTATTGATAATGTCTGTCAATGCAGTGAAATTTGAACTACTAGGCCGATTTTTTATTATTTTAAAAATCGTTGTTGAGGTTTGTAATGAGAACCAAACTAATTCTGAAGCCCAACTTCTGGTTTTTCACTTTCGCTAAAACAATAGAATATTGCATAACTCTATCCAAATAAAAGCATAGATCCCACTTTCATTAGTTAAATCTGAATCTTAATTTTCTTAATTTAAATTTTCACATATTGACTAAGGTTTAAATTTCTTTATATTTATTTTGAAAAAAAATTGAATTCAGGCTTATTCGACATAATTTAAATATATAGAATCAAAAAGTTGACTAATTTGATTTACGATTTAGTTTAAAACAAAATCGTAACGAAAAACAACATAAAATTAAAGCGATAAACCTATACAACATTAAGAAACTAAATTCATAAAAATGAGCATCATCATTTTATAATCATTCTAAAACTAATACAATATTTGTTGTAATTATTTTCTAGGAAGGACAAACAAACATAGATATTTTTATTTATTTGTTGCTGTAGTGCGTGTTTTTTAGTCATCGTGAAAATCATTGGTTACTTTGTTTTAAAGAACATTCCGGATAAAAGAATTTTAGAATACGATCGATTTTTCTAGAATGGATGATATACTATTTAAACACTGTTTCGGGTATTGTGAACAAAAAATCGCGTAAATAAAAGAAAAGTCATAATTAAATGTAAATAAGTAAGTTTTTTTTAATAAAAATATTTTAGAAGCTGTATTATAATGAAAATGTCTGGGTTATAATGAAATCAGCCGTTGAAGTTTGTGCAGCATTTGAAGAAACATTCTGGTTGAGAAATATTATATGCTGTCTTGTTTTTCTTTATTCTGTAATATGTTAATATTCTGATGTGTATAAGATTTTATTTGTTGGGTGCAATAAATATTTTCGCAGGTGAAATCTACTATATCGAAGAATAAAAAATATTTTTTTTTATATTTTATTTCTAAAAAATGATAGTGGAAAAATTCAACTTAAGTAAAATAAATAATGTGATGAAGTAGTTTCAACTTCGAAATTGTCATCGCCTCAACGGCATAATCGACAGCGTGTCTGCCTACGAACTCGAACCAGACACTGAAGAGGAAGGTTCTAATTCATCCAAAACACGAAAAACGAGCAGTGGAGTTTTTTTCTGAGAAACTTCCAACCATACCTTTGAATTGAAAAAATTCCAATTACTTCTTTACGTACTTGAGTTTAATTGATCTCAGAAACTCCCAATATCTTTTTATGTTTATGTGTAACATAAACATGTTTTAGTTATTTTATTTTAGAACAAATTGAATAAATTTGTTGCATGTGTTATGAAAAAAACGACAATCTACTTAGTTTAGTTCAATTTAATTTTTATTATTCCGTTTTGGAATAACTGTTTCTTCATAGCTAGAATAACGGTGAAAATCCTCATCTTCGACCAGCAAATCAAAGCTACATTTGATAGACTTTTTTTACTTCACATAAAAATCTAATCGATGAAAAAAAAATCTTAGCTTTTCGTCCAAATAATCAATCATTCAAACGTAATTATTTTAATTTTATTATTGTTTCATTTCTTCAAAAAATATCACCGAGCTATATGAAATAATTTAACATTACTTGAAAATTTTAATGAAGCGAAATAAAAAAAACGTTAATCTTTGTCGGTTTATCGCGGTTTAAATTGTTTTAAATGGTGACACATGAAGTTGAAATATACAACTAAATTACAATCAACAGGGATAGAAACAAACAATTTGGTTTTCTTTTATTTATTTTTTATTATAGTTAAGAATAATTAGAATGTCATTTATAATAATTTAATTTGAAAAGCTAAAAAGAAATATTAGAAAATTTATGGTCAAGATTATAATTATAATTTATACTCACTGGTAATAAATTGTATGATTTAATTTGCAGTTAGAAGGGTGGAAGTATAAATTAGAATTGTGAAAAATTGATTTAGAGTTATATGTATTATCTTATGGTTTACTGGAAATTAAATATGTGGAAAAAATTTTGTAGTTCTTTCATATGCACAGACAGAAATGACGTAAAATAATATGATTCCCCTAGTTCAACCAAAAATTGCATGCATTGACAAACCATGAGAAATAAAGCTAAATAATAAACTTCTCACGAAAAGCAAATTTACCTAGCAGACGTGCAAAAATCATTTCTATCTTCATGAGGGTAAATTTTACAAAATCATTCACGATGAAAAAAAGGAAACACCACCAGCACCACTTAACGAACACATAAATTTCTATCAAATTTTAATGTGCAATCAGCTATATAAATTGATACTATTTCCAATATAACCAGAAACGT
This sequence comes from Diogma glabrata, assembly GCA_963693315.1. Taxonomy (NCBI): domain Eukaryota; kingdom Metazoa; phylum Arthropoda; class Insecta; order Diptera; family Cylindrotomidae; genus Diogma; species Diogma glabrata. Next base: position 42,357,375 of record OY856186.1, read on the forward strand.
TCTTCATAAAATAATGCTTCTTATGGTTCACACATAAGCGGACAAACAACTCTATGGAAACAACGGTCCTCTATTGTCGTTTATGAAGTTATAATTTAACTATAAATAAAATATCAAAACATCGTGGAAAATTGGCTATTGTATAGTACCTCTTGTCTCTGTCCAAAAATTGAAATCTTTTACCGTCCTCTCATGAACATCTCCTCATATATTAAAAATAATTAGATCGTTATATTGTATATTAATGGATTTTGATTGGCTACTGAATGGTGAGCTTTACTGCTATACTTGGTAAATAAAGCTTTACTGGTTATATATAAGTGGTTCATCATAACAAACTGTCGTACCCTACATTAATTTTGGCATCCCTGGTGAGGAGGGATATCCAGTAATAAAACTATTGTTTTATTTTGTCTTTCCATGAGTTTTTGGGCCATTTGAGGCAATCAGCTTATAGAGTTTAGTGCACACAAGTGAAAAAAAATATGTTAAGCCCATATGTTAAGCCCACGGTATGCCAGTATACCTTATCCAGCAGCCCTGGAAACTGGCTAGGATTCGATGGCCCAATCACCCGTTAATCCGAAAGGTGAATCCGAAATTCAAAATGATTAAAGAAACGAACACTAGGAAGAAAAAAGATAAAACAACAAACCGGAACAACAATCAAATATCGACCCTTGGCTATCGCACCCGGACACGAATTGGGAACTGGAACGTCAGAACTCTAACAGAAACATCGAGGCTAGCACAAGTTGAGAAGGTATTGAATGAATATAAGATCGAAATAATATGACTCAGTGAAGTAAGATGGAAAAACAGTGGGGATTTGACAACAAGCGCAGGAAACCACTTCATGTTCTCTGGTAAAGCCGACACACATGAACAAGGTGTAGGAATATTAACAACACCCAAAGCAAAGCAAGCACTACTCGAATGGAAACCGATAAGTAGCAGAATAATATCAGCTCAATTTCAGTCGAAAATCAGAAATACAACCATAATTCAGTGCTATGCACCTACCGAAGAAGCTGATGACACAACAAAAGATGAATTCTACGAACAACTACAAGCCACAGTTTCTAGTGCACACCGAAATGATATAAAAATTATCCAAGGAGCTTTTAATGCTAAAATTGGAGCCGATAACACTGGCATGGCATCAATCATGGGCTGATGTGCGCTAGAATCAGCACGAAACAACAATGGTGATAGACTCATCGATTGTTGTGTCACAAACCAGCTATTCATAGGAGGCAGTAAATTCCCACATAAGAACATACACAAATATACTTGGACATCACCCGATGGAAGAACCAAGAATCAAATCGATCACGTACTATTTAACCAAAAATTTCTGTCCTCTCTTCAGGATGTCAGGAGCAGACATACACAGCGACCACCAACTGGTAATAGCAACATTCAAAATTAAAGCAGAAAAAAAATAAGTCTAATCGGAGAAAATTCAACACCAATAGATTGAGAAACAAGAACATACACGACATCTTCAAACAATCGCTCCAGCTCAAACTATCAGGACAGGAAGCCAGTAATATTGATCATAAATGGGAACAAATTGAAGCAGCCTACATCAATGCTGCTACAGATGTGCTCGGATATCAAGACAAGTCCCGCAAACCATGGATTAGCGATGATACTTGGAAGAAAATTGAAGAACGTCGACAGCTCAAGGTGAAACTATGTCACCAAAACACAACTGAAGCGCAGAGCAAATATGAAAGTACAGCTAAAGAAGTGAAAAAGATGGCAAGGAATGATCGCAAAAAATACACAGAAGACATTCTCAAGACTGCTGAAACAGCAGCCGCAAATAGAAATATGCATTGATGTAGCAATGCGTAAGAAAAGTCACAAACAAGTATACGTGTACCCCACCAATAAAGAATGAATCTGGTGAAACCCTAGCAACAACCGAACAGCAGCTTAATAGATGGAAAGAATACTTCGAAGACAACAACCAAAATAACGAGGAAAGTTTCCAGCCTGCAGATGGCACTAATAACGAAACTATCAACACCCATCCACCGACGGAACGGGAAGTTAGAAGTGGCATACAGAAACTGAAGAACAACAAAGCAGCTGGTACAGACAGCATACCAGCGGAAGTATTCAAAGCAGCTACCACAGCTGAAGTCCTAACACCACTATTAGCTGACGATGGAGTTTTATTATGGAGTTTTATTACCACTATTAGCTGACGATATATGGAGTTTTGGAAAAATACCGGACAAATAGAAAGAGGGCTTAACCATAACAATTCCCAAGAAAGGTGATCTAAGAGAATGTAAAAATTGGCGAGGTATATCCCTGCTCAACACCACAATGAAAGTATCAGCGATGATCATTCTAGAAAGAATATCTCCATCAATTAACAAGAAATCAAGAAACGAACAAGCTGGCTTTAGACCAGGCAGAAGCTGTATAGATCATATCAACACAATCCGTATCATCGTCGAACAATCTAACGAATGGAATTCGCCACTGTATCTACTCTTCGTGGACTTCGAGCAGCGTTTGACACACTCAACAGAACTGCTATCTGGAAATCACTTTGTGAAATGGGCATCGCAAATCAGATAATTGATCTAATCAAGGAAATGTATCGGAATGCTTGTAATGAAGAGCTTTCTCATTGGCGAGCCAATGAGAATGGCATAGCAGGATGCGTACCTAGAGCAATTTAACGCCGTAACGGCTAAAGCTCAGTCCTCGTGGATTTGATGGAGTAATACCTGCTGCTTCAACACAAATGCAGAAATGTACGCAATTTACGAAAAGTTACAGAAATGGAAAAAAATACAAGTGGAAAATGGAGACTCTGGTGACCCCTTTTGCGAAAGACCTTCGATCAGCGCGTCCAACCCACACAATCATTCCCAGACGCCCACACACTCACGCTTCATACATGCTAACATTCACCCACACATTCAGACTGCGAAGCAAGACAATTAAGCGCTAAGACCCACAGCAAGTACCGAAAGGGGTAGTAATCAAAATTACGTTGTATGGCTGTCATCTGACCCATATGATACAGTTCGTAAACCACTGCCATTGCTGCTACACCGTGAATCAAATCTTAGAGCACTGGAGAACGTCGCACGCTATATTGAAAGACTTCATTGATTATTTCCCCTTTTCTTTATTAATAACGGTTTTAACAATTTATAAAACCATATTAATTCCCAAAAATATTTACCGCTCAAACAAGAAAGGTTATAATTTTATTTGTAAATTAAACAAACATGTCCAAACCAGTTTGTTTCAGTACCTGTAGTTTACAGTTGGTTAAGGTATTATATAATTAATAAACCTAAAACATGGCAAGAATTTGGTTTTCTTTTTTTGTAATACCGGTTATTTGAGAATGATTTTTGATTTACTTAAAAATATATAAATTCATAAATTTAGGCAATATAATAAAAGAAAAGGCATTTGGAAAACGAGACGTTACCTCGAAGCAAAAAAAAATATTTTGATTAGAATCATTTCCAATTCAGACTACATGCATTTTGCTACACGCATTGCCAGCTCACACACACACACACACACACACACACACACACACACACACACACACACACACACACACACACACACACACACACACACACACACACACACACACACACACACACACACACACACACACACACACACACACACACACACACACACACACACACACACACACACACACACACACACACACACACACACACACACACACACACACACACACACACACACACACACACACACACACACACACAAAACCTACGAAAAGAGCACCACGGTCGGATGCTTTAATAATATCTAGGTCCGGTGAAAAAAGTTATGCGCAAATGCTAAAAGAAATGAAAGAGAACCCGGAACTAAAAGAACTCGGGGATTGTGTCACCAAGATTAAGAAGACAGCTAAAGGCGAGCTGCTTCTTGAACTTAAAAAAGGCGAACACAATCAAAAGCTTAAAGAGCACGCAGAGCTAGCACTCAGAGACTCGGCGAGTGTTAGATCGGTGTGCCAAGAAACTCTTATAGAGTGTCGCGACTTAGACGAGATCACAACGAGAGAAGATATTTGCATTGCAATCCAGGCACAATTTCCTACAATTGGGTCTGTTCAAACAAATTCAATCAAATCGTTAAGGACATTACGAGACGGGACTCAGACGGCACTAATCAGCCTCCCTGAACGATCAGCGCATGCGCTCGTTGCGTCTGGACACATCCGAATAGGATGGGTAAGATGCAGACTGCGCGAGCGAATCACTCCAACACGCTGTTTTAGATGCCTTGATTACGGTCATGTAGCAAGGCAATGTAAAAGTGATGTGGATCGAACAGGGATATATTTTAGATGCGGAGGAACAGGACATAAATCAAAAGGATGCAAAGAGCCCCCAAAATGTGCTCTTTGCCTGCCGGGAACCACAGGGACTAATGGGCATTCTACAGGAGGCAATAGATGTCCAGCCTACAAAAGAGCGCTAAAGCCGACTTCTGCCCGTCATGGCTAAGTGTATCCAGATAAATCTTAACCACTGCGAGGCGGCACAGGACCTACTGACACAAACCGTTAGAGATCAGCAAGTGGACGTGGCATTGATTTGCGAACAATTTCGAACCCCTGTTGGCGATTCGAACTAGGTTGAAGACAGGACGAGCAAAGCTGCTATCTGGACCTGCAATGCTCTCCCTTTTGAACGCAGATCTAGTCGTCAGCATGAGAGTTTTGTCTATGCCAAAATCAAAGGTGTCCACTTCTACAGCTGCTACATTCCTCCTAGCACCCCACTGGACGAATTCGAAGAGACACTTGACCGACTAGTAACAGACGTCAGAGGTAAATCACCCATCGTAATTGCGGGTGATTTTAACGCTAGGGCCGTTGAATGGGGAAGTAAACGTACTAACCCTAGAGGTAGGGCATTACTTGAGGCATTTGCCAGACTTGATCTGGTACTGCTCAACCATGGTACCACAGAGACATATAATAAAGGAGAAGCAAGTTCAATTATCGATATCACTTTTGCAAGTGGGACACTCTCGAGAGGAGCACAATGGAGGGTGTCTGATTTGTATACGCATAGTGATCATCGTGCTATTATATTTGAAACCCAACCCCCACAGCGGTTTGAAAGGCGCCAAGTCAAGCGGAAGGCGCAGCAAAATGGGTGGAAAATCAAAGAGTTGGACACGGAGATGTTGGACTACATGGTTGAATGCATGCCAATACCTGAGAGTGGTGCCAAGATAGGAGCAGAATTTATTGCGAGATATCTTAAAAGCACCTGTGATGCATCTATGCCGCGTAAAAGCAACGGTAATGGACGGTCCCCAGTCTTTGGTGGACCGAAAACATTGCCCGTCTGAGAAAAGAGTGCCTCAAACTCCGGAGGAAATGTACACAAAGGAGAAATCATGAGCACTATGAGCAGTTCCAAAATGATTTTCGCGAAAAGCTGAAAGAATTGCGGAAAGCAATTGCTAATAGTAAGAGCAGATCATTCCAGTGTCTTATAGATGAAGTTCAGAATAACCCATGGGGAAGTGCGTACAAAATTGTGCTTACTAAACTCAAGGGTGTTCAATCAGCTGCACCAGTGTGCCCAGATATAATGGCTGAAATTGTGTCCGGCCTTTTTCCACACCACGTTGACTTCTCCCTACCTCGTGAGCTGCAAATTGACGAAAATTCAATTTCGGCTGTCACCACCGAAGAGGTCCTAAACGCGTTGCTCAGATTATCCGTTAATAGCACGCCCGGTCTAGACGGCATCCCAAATATCGTCTTAAAAACAGCGATAAAGAAGAAGCCGAATGTATTCGAAAATATCTACACTGCGTGCCTAAAAGAAGGGATATTTCCTGAGGAATGGAAGCGCCAACGCCTTGTGCTTATACCGAAAGGTGACAAGCCACCAGAAGAACCCTCGTCCTACCGCCCACTGTGCATGCTGGACACAACTGGAAAGATCTTTGAGAGAATTATTGGTACTCGACTTGAGCAACATACTGAAGGCGAGTGGGGCCTTTCTGACCGGCAGTTTGATTTCAGAAAGAAGCGCTCTACCGTTGATGCAATATCTGCAGTATGTGAGATAGCGCATAAAGCTTTGAGTGGTAAAAGATGGCTAGAAGGTGATAAACAGTATTGTGCTGTTGTCACTCTGGATGTTAAAAACGCCTTTAACTCTGCCAACTGGTACCAAATCATGAGAGCCCTAGACGAACTGCATGTGCCTGACTACCTGCTACGTATAATAGCCAGCTACTTCACGGGAAGAACTCTGGTCTATGATACCGAAACAGGTCCTAAGAAGTACAATATAACAGGAGGAGTACCCCAAGGATCGGTCCTTGGACCCCTGCTGTGGAACATCATGTACGATGGTGTTCTCAGAGTACGTGTGCTCAAACAAACAACGATTATCGTCTATGCAGACGACATTGCCATAGTTGTCGTAGCCAAAAACCTTACGGACATTACGAGCAACTGTAACCAGACCATAACCAGCGTTAGAGCATGGCTGAACAGCAAAGGACTAGAGTTGGCCGATCACAAAACGGAAGCCGTACTAATGAGTAGCAGAAAAGTGGTGGAAAGTATCGATATCCAGGTTGGTGGACAGATCATACAATCTGGCCAGCACCTGAAGTATCTTGGAGTCGTTCTAGACCACAGACTCAACTTTAGAGACCACTTGATGTACGCTGGTGACAAAGCCAAACGAGTGGGGGCTGCTCTTGCAAGGCTAATGCCAAACATTGGCGGCCCTAGACAACCGATCAGACAGCTTCTCGGTAGCGTTACCACATCAATATTGATGTATGCGGCACCCATATGGGCCTCAGCGGTGGAAACGCCATCTTATGTTAGACCTATCAAAACGGCCAACAGACTGACATCGTTGCGCATTTGCTGTGCTTTTCGCACGGTGTCTGACGAGGCTGTAAATGTTATTGCGAGTAGGATGCCGATTGATATTGCAGCAAAAGAGGTATCGGCTCTGCGTATAGCAACACGAAATGATAGGGACCGACGAACACGTGAAGACTTCAACATGGACCGTCATATAGAATGGCAAGCGAAATGGGAAGCTTCCACCAACGGACGATGGACCTTTGTGATGATCCCTGACATAAAAACATGGACATCAAGAAAACACGGTGATGTCAACCATCATTTGACGCAAATGATCTCAGGCCATGGATGTTTCCGTGAGTACTTATACAAGTATAAGCACGTAACGGATCCATACTGTCTCTACTGTGAGGGTAAGGCTGAGAACGCTGAGCACATGCTAATCGAATGCGGAAGGTTTGCACATTCGAGAAGACTTATTGAGCAGCATATGGGAGAGTCAATCACTCTGCATAGCCGCATGCAATTTATGCTGAGCTCAAAAGACAACTGGGACATAGCGAATGAGATCATCACAAGTATGATGAAACGACTGAGACAAGACGAACGAAGAGCAGCCATGCTCAACACTACACAGCGAAACCACGACAACACATAATCGAGAGAGTACTACACTCAACCCCTGCCCTGCGAAGGAATGCCTTAATTGGTGGTACCGCAGGGATACAACAGGACAACAAGAGCAAGGGAGATGGTTTTACCCGGTAAAAATCCGCGTGTAATGTTGGGAAATTCGGGTTCCTGACCTTTTTGAAACTTTCCATCTTCCTACGAAAAACAAAAAAAAAAAAAAAAACACACACACACACACACGCATCGACAGGCAAGCCCCCATTCAATCACTGGCCCACCCCTTTCACACGCATTCACACCTCTATGAAAAAAATTAAATAAAACAAATCAAGTTCGCTCACCCCATGTTTAAATCCTCCCGATTTCCAAGTCTTACGGCCTTAGCCCTCCATCAGCGATGAACAATCCAACAGGTAAAGTATCAAGAAAATTGTATATCCATGTTGTGTTCAACTTCAGTTGTAATCCCACCAAAATTTGATATCAGTTGAAATGTGTACAATATACGTTAGCAACAGCAAAAATTTGATATAAACGCTGAGTAGAAATATGTCCAATATACGGAGGTAACAGCAAAAATTTGATATAAGTGATGCGTTTCAATATGTATAATATACGGCAGCAATCGTAAAACTTTGACACCAATGTTGCGTTGAAATATGTATAATACACAGCAGCAATAGTAGAACTTTGATATCAATGTTGAGTTGAAATATGTAAAATAGATGATTTGATATAAATGTTGATTTGATAACAGCAAAAATTTAATATCAAAGTTGCGTTGAAATATGTATAATACCCAGCAGTAATAGTAAAACTTTGATATCAATGTTGAGTTGAAATATGTAAAATAGATGATTTGATATAAATGTTGATTTGATAACAGCAAAAATTTGATACAAGTGATGCGTTTCAATATGTATAATATACGGCAGCAATCGTAAAACTTTCACACAAATGTTGCGTTGAAACAAGTAGTAATAGCAAAACTATGATATCAATGTTGAGTTGAAATATGTAAAATAGATGATTTGATATAAATGTTGATTTGATAACCGCAAAAATTTAATATCAATGTTGCGTTGAAATATGTATAGTCCACCGCAGTAATAGTAAAACTTTGATATCAATGTTGAGTGTAAATAATAACAAAACTTTGTTACACAAAAAATGAAATCTATTGCCTTACTGGCATTATATTTCACTTTATAAAATATTTTAAATTAAATTTTATCTTTATCAGAACAATTCACCGAACATACATATATATTTTTTTGTAATTTAAGCTAAACGATAACTATGTAATAGAATTATTTTTTTTTTAAGGCATCGCTAGTTACTGTTATTTTATCTAACAATTCATTTAACAATTTCTAAAACAATTTATTCTTTATTTTCAATAATAAAACTATCTGTATTATAAACAAATAACACCATTCATAATTTCTATGTAAAATTTGGTAAGGAATATTTTTAAAATAAAAAAAATAACAAAACGAAAAAGGTTTAACACACCAAACAAATATTACATGCAAACGTTTTAAATTAGACTACGAGACGTCAACCACGCACAAAATTCCAATAGGAAAAGGAATGGACTAAGAGACAGAGATAGTATAGTCATCTCTTTTTATAGCATTTTTAATACCGAAAAATTCGACAAAGTGGTTCTGTTGAAAGGAAATTAATTTATATTATGTTAATAAATGTTAGGACCTTTTTCGGTAAAACAAAACTGCTTGTTATTTTGTAATACATAATATTGTAAGATGATTTAACAAAATAGGTTATTTCCAACACATTTGTAAGAAATATTAAAAATGAATTAAACGTAAGTTTAACCGATCTTATGATGTTTATGTGTTATGAAATAATAGCTTACTATAGTATTACAGTAAACTGTAGATCTATAACGGAAAGATAAATTGATAAAAATAACCATATAAGAAATCGAATACAAAACTGACTGTAGGATAATAATTTTTTCCATTGCGACGATTGGACAAATATGCACAGCTGTTTGAGGTTTGAAAACATTCAGGGCAATTCCGGTTAGTGTCCGGAGAATTCAAATTTATGTAGGATGGTGAAGTAATGCTGGGGAAAACGTATTTTGAGTCAATAATAGGGGATTGTAAAGGAAATATTATGGTTACTTGTTTCATGCGAAGAACAAATTTATGTAACGGAAACCATATAAAAATATGTCTATGGATTGTGGATGAATGAGAAACTATCATGAACTACGTATGGTAAGCAAAATTGTGAACTATGAGAAAACAGACATTAAATAAATCGGGAACTTTACCGCTCTACATTAACATACTCCAGTCTAAATAACATGCTGGAAACAAAATTCAATCCAAAGAACAGCAAAGTGATAAGTACTTTAACAACCGGGGAGTAAGGCAAGGCTGTGTGTTATCACCGCTACTATTCCTCATAGTACTAGATAGTGTCATGCGAAAGCTCGAGAACGAAAGTCCAAATGGCATCCAATGGGGACGCTCAATGATCTAGACTACGCAGACGATATCTGCCTGCTTACACACAGACATGTCGACATGCAGCAGAAAAACAGAAGCTATCAATCCTTGCACATGAAGTTGGTCTCAAAATCAACATCACCAAAACAAAGCTAATGAGACTGAACACCAACGTGAGTACACCAATCAACATAAATAATACTCAAGTCGACGATGTCAACAAATTCGTATATCTTGGTTGTACTGTAGCAAAAACAGGCTGAACAGAAGAAGACATCAGTCAACGCATCAACAAAGCAAGAAACACATTTAACTTGCTTCACAAGATTTGGAATGCGTCTGTCTTGTCATGAAAAACAAAGCCTCGCATGTTCAACGCATGTGTTAAGTCAGTACTGCTGTATAGATGTGAAACATGGAAACAAACACAGAAGATCACAAATAAACTTCAGGTGTTTGTCAACAAATGCCTAAGAAAATTAAACAAATGCTTCTGGACGAACACCATCAGTAACGAAGAACTTCTGCGGCAAACTGAGCAGATAGACATTGAGACCGATATAAGAAAACGAAAGTGGAGATGGATAGGACATACACTGAGAAAGCCAGCAGAAAACATAACAAAGATGTCTCTAGAGTGGGATCCGCAAGGAAAAAGAAGAGTAGGAAGACCAGCAATGATCTGGAAGAAAACGGTGCTAGCCGAAGCAGAACATATCGGAAAGACATGGCTAGAACTGAAAGCAATTGCACCCAATAGAGTTAGATGGTCCAGCCTAGTAGACGCCCTATGTTCCTAAAATGGAGATAAAGGAAAAAAAAAATTATACAATTAACATACAAAACAAGAATTGCAAATTTCAAAATAACTCACAAATTGGTTTCTCGTGCCGAATTACGCGCAACAATTGAGGGCTACTCTATGAATGACTGTGTCACTAGACCAAGCCTATTTTATTTAAACGTTGAAGAAAAATATCTTATGGAGATACTACTGATTTATACAAATTCATCCAAAAGTAAAAACTATAACTCACGTTCGCAGCTGTAAATGAGAATGCGCCTTAAACAAACATAAATACTTCATTTCAAAGCCAGTCCGAAGCACCATAATGGGAAGTGAAGTGCATCTCTAAAAAATAGACAAACTTCAAACTATTTCCTTATTGCTGACAAAAATTCACAATAATTCAAACTCCCATGACGTTGTCTTGCATATGCATACATATATACGAATAATTGACCAAGTGTCAGTCATTAATTTCACATTGATTGGCAAGTAATCTTTAATCACTATGCACTTGTGACTTAAAATTTTGACTATAATTGAAATATTCCCTACAATTCAATTAATTCACATAATATAATTTTTAGAAATTTAATGCAAAAAAAACCCATACGCTATGACAATATTTGATTTCCTCATAACTTTATAAAAATGAATGAAATTCAAAACAAATCATCAAAGTGTCATTTGTCCTAAAAACCTAATTTGTTGATAGTTATAAATTGATTTTTCATAAACAACTAACCTAGATACATAAAGTGAAAAATATTCCAACCAAGTATAATTACAACTCACAAACTTCTACGAAATTCGATTTAAACAAACTTTAACATATAATTTTCATATATGATTTTTTCCTTATCCACCTAACCTACCATGAAAATAACTGTTTCCAGGAAAAATTTGATTTCCTGAATAGTCAAATCTAGATTACAAACTTTTATTGTACGATTAATAACCAATAGAACATACTAAATTATTTAATACGAAAAACTATTAACAATTTATTGATTTTTTTTACCTTAAACGTAAGCGTATAGTTACAACACCTCCCCAAAATATTTACACCCAAAACACAATAAAGATATAAAAATTGCTTTGCTTTAAAAACATAACAAAAACAATAAATAAATAAATCTTCTTCGCCTGCTATAAATTGTGATTTTTTTTCATCTCGGAAAAATGGAGAATAAGCTCCATAAAATTTTAATCCAAAAAAGTTTATTATTGGTTTAACAATTATGGAGAGTTTCCAAAATAAAAACAAAATAAACAAGAAAAAAAACTTAATGTTTTTATTATTTTGTTGTTAAACATAAAATAAGCCAAAAAGTTTCATAGCATATAAGCATTGGAATGAGAAAGTAGGAGATCAATGCAGATTGAGTGAAAAGGCAAAGGGAGGTATTGATTTACTTTATCAATTCATTTGATCTGATTTTACAGACTTAAACATTTTGGGAAATTGAAAATGGATTTAGAGAAAATTGACATTATTATGTTGAAAAGTTGGAAAATTCTTGCACTACAGCACATGAATAGCTTTTGAGAGTTTCGAGTGCTCAAAGCTGTTCGTAAGACTCATCTACAACTAAGGTAAGAGTACATGAGAACACAGAGCACTGGATATCAGCAGGAGTTTTGTTTTAATCAGCATTCGTACCACAAAATAAGCTTCTGCAAAACCAAATCACGCTAAATAAAAATTTGTTTTGGTCACATCATAGATACCAACAACACAAGAACCCATCACACACTGTACGCTGTACTCAAGGATCATGTCTAAGATATCAAAAAACGTTTAGTTTAGCAACATAAAAATATAGGTCAATGAAACAAAATTATCCTTTTCGGCTCACACATAACGAAAACTGGGTTTCGCTTACAATTGCATCTCTAGTGGCATTACGTCTAACTATTATAATTTTATAGTCTTTTAATGCTATGCTTTAAAATTTCTTTCTGCTTAAAGCTAACCTAATCGTTCTATATGAGGTGCTCCGAAAAGTACCTTCATCATCAAGAAATCATAATTGTACATTTTTTTGTTGAGTCTTTTTAAGTTTTACGTATGGAGGCTTAGAGTCTGCTTTCCTTGTGCTAACAGCTAAAAATAGTGACCTCCCAAATTTTTTTTGGTTTCGTTTTTTTACACTTTATCTTTGATAAATGGAACAGGAATATGTTAAATTGAAAAGGCTTTTCAATATTCTTAAGAAGAGTTTTTGCAAGACCGCTGGAGTTGTTCTACTTTATTTGTTGCCGTATATTTTTCTTATAAGAATCCAGACTGTCAAAAAGTGTTCTTTGCCTGTTTTAATTTCAATTCATTCAATTTTATGGTTGAATTTCATTTGAAGCCCTAAATTTTAAAATTGGAAACAGTGGATGGGAGAGATTTCACGAGGAACTGTTTATGTGAAACTTAAAAAATTTCCAGAAATCTTCAATATTTTTAAAGGTTTTGGTAAAGTTTGTTTTATAAGGTTTTTTTTCCAAATTTGCTAATTGATTTTCTTTTTTGTTAACTTAGCATTTTTTTGTTGGAATACCACAACCATCTTTATTAAAACAATTTGATGAAAATTAAAGAAATATGTAGATTTATATGGCAGTGAAATGGTTGGCATAGAATTAAGCTTTCCGCATTTCTACTTCCAGGTCGTCTCTTCTCGGCATACAATTTTATTCATAGAAAGTTTCTCCTTTTTCATACTTTGAAGCTTTTTATTTGCTTTGTTGACATAACTTTAACGATTTGGTTGTTTAACAGGTTGTGGTGGGTAAATTTATAAAAAATAATGAAATCAGTTATAGTGCGTTGGTGCTGTTGAAATTCAAGATTTTATTTCAAATTTCGATCACCAATACTTTTATTTCACCATAGTTTTCAATATCGCCATATGCGATTCCATTTTTACGTCATTTTTTAGCATAGGCTTAGATCAAACGCATGTGCTAGAATACATAGATGATGTTGGCGAATCTGCCCCCATGAAACAAATACACTATTATATATCAGCAACAATAGCGAAAATGATGGGAAATGAGCGGAATAGTATACTGGCGATGGATGAAATCGATAAAAGTGCCAGTCGCTGGGACTCCCGCAATGTTAATACCGTCACAAAGATGGTACCGTTACCGACGCATACTCCCCCAAATAGACGATATTCTAAGTCGCTCACTTCAAGCCAATTTCATTTCCAGCTTGGATTTTGAAAGATGCTTTCTTGAAGATCTTCCTGCAAAAATTCTCTTGAGAGAAAACTGCTGGATCAGGTGATCCCACATCATTTGAGGTTCTGTGTCTCCGAATATTCTGATCGTTACTGATACCATTTTAAACCATACGCCATACCGATGTATTAAAAGAAGTTGCCAAATGTTTAAGATATGGTTGTTTGACAATCAATTTTGAGAAAGTAATTTCTTAATCCCGAAAGATAAATACTTGGGCTACGTAGTAGGTAGAGGTGTATTATAAATTGATGAAGATAAAACCGCCGCTATTGTTCAGTTTCACCAGTTCCCCATGCGTACCACGATGAAAAAAATTGGAGGCATGGCTGGTTACTTCCGACGGTTTATTTCTTCGTTCAACAAAATTAACGACACCAGCATCAAATTTGTTAAAAAAAAATCTACTGCCAAGTTAGTATGGATCCCCGAATCTGATGTAATCCTTAACTAGTTAAAGAAAACATTGCCTTCACAACCAGTTATGGTGAATCTTAACTATTCCAAGCCTAAATTATTCTACAATGCTACAAGAGTTGTGTGGGCTGTGTACAGTTTGACAAAGAGAGGATTGAACACCAAGAAGTAAAACTCAGCTCAAAATATGTAGTTGCTCCTTCAGTGTATAGTAAAGGAATGCCTTGCTGCTATACTAGGTGTAAAGAAATTCCGTGCATGCTTTGAGGATCAGCCTTTTGAAATCATTACCGATCACGTCTCACTCAAGTGGTTGATGCAACAGCAATATCGTCGTCTGGCATGGTGGAGCTTGAAGCTGCATGAATTCACTTTTGATATTAAACATCGACGTGGTAAGCTAAACGTGGCTCCAGATGCTCTTTCGAGGATGTTCTCTGACGATGCGCTTACAGAGGATGAAACTGATGTATCTTATCTTGATCTAAAATCCCCTGCTTTCTACCATGACAATTAGCCTAAATTAGTAAAGATGTCGCTAAGGTCTACAATGGATTCTCTTTCTGATTTACCCACGTCTGATGAACTTGTGTATAAAAACTTAATTTCTCCCAAGTGAACAAGATATGTGGTTCACAGTACCTTCATCAGTCATTGCTGGAGTACGTGCGTGCCTGACCAGAGACCATACTCGGAGAGGCGTTTATCTTATCAAAATTGTTTGTGCTCTTCGATGTTATGTACTTCAAACTTTAGGTTATGCTCCTTATTATGCCTTTTATGGTGGTAATAAACTAGTTTTCTGTTTGTATCGGGATGTTAGCAATGTTTAAAAAATATCAAAATGGCTTCTGGAAAAAATCTGCATATAGCTCACGAACTCAGTATATAATAAGAAATAATACCAAAACTATGTATACCACACAAGGATCTAATTTTTTTTTGAGGTTTTCGTTCATCTCAGTTGTTGCCATCGGTTATCTCAATCCATCCAATAAACATTAACCCTAACCAGAAAATCTGCAGTGTACAAAAAAAAAATATAAATAAAACAGAGAGAAAAGTTATTCAAAAAAAATAAGAAAGAAACGTCACACAATCACATCTTAACATAGGGTCCTTCATAATTTAACCAATTATTAATATTACGATAACATTTCAGTGAAAACAACACCAAATGGATCACCCTATAGATGAATTTAACAACAACGGACTTGCACACAATCATTTTACTTTATTTTGGTTTTATTTTAAACAAAGCATTTTTGTTTTATATGGCAAGGAGAAAACAAATATATGCAATCCAGTGGACCGTCATATATAGTCAGATTTTGTTTTTGAAACGAATCTTAAAGCTGCTTGATAGTACGAAATAAATGTATGCTTGTTGTGAGAACTGCCTGTTTTAGATTTTAAAAGAATATGCCTATTGAAAAGATTTTGTTGGTCGTTGCATGGTCCACCCATGATCAATTACGGTACGTCCTACTCTTTACGCTTGAATTGTCTGAATGAGAGTTGAAACCATTTATTGCCCAGATTAATTATTCAAGATTCGCTCCCGAGCTAAAGAACCAATCGCTGAAGCCTTTGTGCAAAATGCAACTCGCTACAATTTGCGTGCCCGGAAATTTTCTTTTGTAACCGGTGAAATTATCTTTCGTCGAAACTTCGTTTTAAGTGACACTGGAGAGCAATAAAATGCCAAATTAGCTCCAAAATTTGTGAAAACCAAGGTGATCAGGTTAGTTGGTCGCATCACACAAACTGGAAAACGTGATTTCCCAATGAAGCAAAATATATCATTCGAAAAACGTGCGTCACTAGATTATTTTTCACGCTAATTCTCCTATGTATCTATACACATTTTTAAAAAATAGTATATTGCATTTTATAAACAATATCTCAATGCTATTGCCAGTGGTATGTGATATCGCATGATAACTCATAAACCAATAGAAGCAACTGGAGTACGTAAGTTTATCACACTTGTAGATAGATCCAAAATTACAAATCAACCAAAAATGATCTCTCCATGCAGTAAGATGCAGCTTTTTCCCTCGCTGGCTCGAATAATGTCGGAAAACTAATTCGATTTTATTTTTGAAAAAAAAAAATATGAAAAAAAATTGTGACAAAACAAACTAGCTTGACAGATTTATTCTAACCCTTGTCAAAAATGGATATACCAAGTTGGATTCAAATTACAACCCTCCAAAAAATGTAGTAGGTACAGTAGGTTTTTTTAAGCTTAAGAGAGCCTTACTTTCTTTATTCACGATTAATTATTCGGGTTTGAAAGTTATTGAATAATTTTATTTTCATTTTGATGTTTTTCAAATTTATTTGTGACTCTGAACTATATTGTGGGTTTAATTTTCTAGCATTCAAGTGACAGTTTATGAGTAAAAGTCTTAAGGTGAATATCCTGGAAATCAACTCCTCAGTTTTGTTCCACAGTAGTACCGTATGTATTTTAGCTTTTATTTGTTTATTCTGTCAGTTTGCAATTTCTTGGGTCCTCAAAAGTTTTTTACGGTTTTTATTTAAAATTTTTATTTCTTGCTCTATTTTTGTTGCCACAGTCCTAATGATGTTACAAAGGATACATGGCTGCAAGGGCGTAGAATCATTTCTACTGGTTTCAATAGCCCCTCACAAGCTGCTAAGCTATTAACATTTTATATAACATCTAAAAAAATTTAGTACAATATTCAATAGAAATAGAAAAACTTAAATATCATTTATTCTTATATTCTTGATCTTCTTATATTCTTGTATTTAAATTACACTTTCAATTATCTTTTCTATATAACTCATTCCTCTACATAAATTTCAATTTTAATTTATTGAAAGCAATTATTCTTAACGATTAATTCTAAAGGTGAAATAACTAACCTCAAATTTTTTATTTATTTTTAATTAGTTAATTTAACGTAGAACGAAAATTTATTAATTTCATCCATCCAGGTGTCTGAAAGATCAAAGAGCATATGTAAAGTTGTTATTGCTTTGACTTTTAAAGAAATTAATAGAATGGAATTTGTTATAATTTCTGCTGGAGGAGAGAAATTTATCTTGGTTGTCAAAACATCTATAGTATTATTATTAAGAAAAAAATGTTTTAAAAGAAGAGCGGCTTAAAAATAAATTTGAATGTGGTCAATAGGTGATATCTCAAAAATTCTCTGTTCGATTTTCGATGATTAAAACAAAATATTCGAATATGGCTTTCAAAATCAATACAAATTGACTGTCTGTAACTTTTTTTCCTTTTCCAAATGACGTCAAGGAATAATTATTACAAAAAAATCCATAAATTTTAGAACATATAAGCTTTCAAATTTATCCGCATAAGAAAACATCGTAATATTCATACATTTGTCATTTTGTTTGTTTATTCATTTATATCTATAAATATAGAGCATACAAAAATTATGTTTTGAGACAGATTTGTTTATAGACATTACGAGTTCACATATTACAATCATCAATCATTTATTTCAATTTGCAACCATGTTCGATGTTCATATTAATCTTTAATTTATCTTAAACATAGATATATAGGTAAATGCATGAGTGATTCATTTACAAATTTATATTTTGTAGTTCGATAATTTTTCTCTAAATATGTACAGTGAGGTATATTTTATCTGAAACACGTTGTTGGAAAAGTTAATCTGATATCGTGACTTGCAGAAATTTGATAAAATTAAGCTTTTGAAAAGTTTATGTTTTGGATTTTCAAAGTATATCTGTTTCTTCACCCTATAGTTAATATTAAACAAATTGACTCATAATATCATTATTATTTTGTTTAAAATTTTTATCAACCTCGTCACCATAATTTTTGAATTCCTTTAAAAGAACTTGCTACCTGTTAGTTTGTTTAGTTTTTACTCATGTTTTTTCTTACCTGATGTTTGTTTGTTTTCTATTTGTTTTTCTTGCCTGATGATTTAAATTTAAAATGTTTTGATTTTGAAAAACCTTTCTTTTGAATGAGTTTAACATTAATTCACTGAGCAAGAGTTCCAATATGTAAAGCAAAATTATATCATTTAAATTTATTAAATATTTTATCTGTATTAGTTGGACCTAAAAATATAGTTTAATGTCTTTGTATTATTATATTAAATTTTTTTTCAATAACAAAAAGTTTAAGCAAATGATTGCAAACAATCGATTTATTTAGTAGTTACTCATCAAATAAATTGAATTCGGTTAAAATTAAAATTTTTAAAGATCTCGATCACCAACCCAAAAAATTGGTTGGTGATCGAGATAAAATTGGTAACAGTTTTAATATGTCAAAGATATTGTCTTATGAATTTTTGTGTCAAAGATGTGCTAAAGACAACTTTGAAATTTAAGTGGCTGCTAAAATACAAATTAAATGAAATGAAACACTGAAATTTACTTTGCAAAGTAACAATTTTATTTATACCTCTACAGGTCGTTCAATAAGTCCGTAGGATAAGTAAGAAAAAAACAACATTTTGACAAAACTCGATTTTTTTATTCAACATAGTTGCCTTCGAGGGCGATACAACAAGTATAGCGATTTTCCAACTTTTCTATACCACTTTTATAGTACGATTTCTCTTTCTCGTCAAAATAGGCCTCAGTTTCAGCGATTACTTCATCATTGGACTTAAATTTCTTTCCAGCAAGCATTCTCTTGAGATCTGAAAACAGGAAAAAGTCGCTGGGGGCTAAATCTGGAAAATATGGTGGGTGGGTAAGCAATTCAAAGCCCAATTCATTCAATTTTGCCATCGTTTTCATCGATCTGTGACACGGTGCATTATCTTGGTGAAACAACACTTTTTTCTTTTGCAAATGTGGCCGTTTCTTTGCGATTTCAGCCTTCAATCGATCCAAAAGTTCACAGTAATACTCGCTGTTGATGGTGGTTCCTTTTTGGAGATAGTCGATGAATATTATTCCGTTCGTATCCCAAAATACAGACGCCATCACCTTACCGGCCGACTGTTGCGTCTTTGCTCGCTTTGGATTCGGTTCGTCGACTGCTGTCCACTCAGCTGACTGTCTTTTGGATTCTGGTGTGTAATTGTGAAGCCATGTCTCATCCATTGTCACATATCTACGATAGAATTCCCTTTTATTGTGGTTTAACAGTGCCAAAGACTCCTCCGAAGCATCGATTCGTTGTTGTTTTTGGTCGACTGTGAGCTCACGCGGCATCCAATTTACACAGAGCTTTCGCATACCCAAATGTTCATGTAAAATGGTAAAAACACTACCATCTGCTACCTTTACAATGTCAGCTATTTCGTGCACCTTCAATTTGCGATCGTTCATAACCAATTTGTGGATTTTTATTATGTTTTCTGGAATAACAGCCTCATTTGGGCGTCCACTGTGCTCTGCATCTTTTGTGCTGGTACGACCACATTTAAATTCAGCCATCCACTTCTCTACCATTTGTCTCGATGGAGCAGAGTTTGGATAATGTTTATCAAGCCATTGTTTGGTTTCCACTGTATTTTTTTTCATCAAAAAGCAATGCTTTATTAAAATTCGAAATTCACTTTTTTCCATTTTTTTTCAAAAACAAAAGTTGCTTCACACAAAATGCTATAACTCACGAATAAATAGTCAGATTGCTGTCAAACTTATACACGTATCGTTTGAAGGTTAGTACTAAATAAAAATCATATGGAAAAAATTCTAGTAACGCCATCTATGTGTCATTATACGGACTTATTGAATGACCTAGTACTCTCTGGATCCAGTCTCTCACAATGAAGAAGCATGACCACTAAAACCTGCGCTATATGTGTTTTATTAAAAAATCATCAAATAACTTATCATTGCTAGATCCAATCAGGCGCTCTTTCAAAAGTAAGTATTTTGTTTTTATCTCTCCTAGCTAAACCCCCCCCCCCCCCTCCAATAACTAAAATTATTAGATTGTTTGTCATATTTATTTTAAATTGATTAAACTTTCTATCAGTACGAATTTATTAAAGTTTGCTTGGTTTATAAAACTTGAAACTAAATGGGGGGTGGGTTATGGTAATAATTGCACTTTTTTGTTAATATTGCAAAATATGGGGAGTGTAAGATTATTTAAAAAATACAGGGCACTCGAGTTTCTCCATTGATTAAATGGACTTGACAAATGAGGAAAAAAAGCATAGCAAAACTCCCATTTTTAAAATTATAAAGAAAACTGCAAAGCAAAAAAGATGGAAAGGAGCTGAAATCTCAAGCTCTGAGATATCAAGACTTCGGTCTGGGTTCAGGATTTTGATATAGTTTTCGGCAAAAAATTTTTATAAGGACATGTTTTTAAGTTTTGGGCAGCGATGTATATCAAACATTACTCTTTGTTAAAGTAGAAGTATTTTTTTATCTCTGCTTAGAAATTTATTACAAAAATAACACGAAACATCAATTTTAAAAATATTGCAAAAATTATAAAAAAATCACATATTGAAACATTTTTCAAAATTCCAAAAATATTTTAAAAATAGAATAAAATCAAATATTTAAACTTTTCTAAATTCCAATAATATTCCAAAAATTCTTAAAAATTCAAACTTTTTCCAAAATTCTAAGAATTTTGCAAAAATTATTACAAAATCAAAAATTGAATCTTTTTTCAAAATTCCAAAAATTCTTACAAAATCAAAAATTGAAATTGCGTAAGGGTTTTTGTTATTGATATAAATTTGTGGAAATATATCATAAAACTGATCTGTAATGTATACATGTATACTGTCCTGTGTTTTCTTTTCCTCTATTTGTGTTGAAATAAATAAAACCAAAGAAAACACCAAGCGATAGATCATTAATTGCTTATTCTGTTAATTTATTGCAAATATTTCGAGGTTTTGTGACCTCCTCTTCAGTGCACTATTAATCGAAATGAGAATAGAATTTAAAAATGTTACAAAATGGTAAAATTAATATGAGCTTACATAAATAGCAATTTTTTAAGTTTCTTAGCATTTCAGTTTTTAAACATATAAAACACCATTAAGTTTGCGTCTTTTCGATAAAAGTAAAATTATAAAACTGTATACAAACAAACCATTTAAATAAATTAAGACCATTACAAGAACAGATTAAAAGAATTTTTCTACAACTAAATTAAATTAAATTGAATTAAAACAAATAAAAATTTTTGTATACTAACAATAATCTAAAGGTGTGCATTAGTAACAAATTAACATTTTTGGACGGTCAATGAACTGAAATTGAAATTGGAAAATAAGAACTTATTATCATCCGCCGTTTTCACTTTTCTGGACATAACGAATCCGTTATCAGCTGTTCTTGTTTTTTTATTATAATATAATAGTCCAAGAGCTTGTGAATCTTTTGAGTAACGGACGTCCTGTAAGGCTAGAATTTTTTTTTGTGATATTTCATGAAATGTGAAGTACGGAAACCACAACCTGGCAGGCATCAGCCGTGCACGTCATCATCCCCTATATGTTTAAAAGTGCAAAAAAAAATGAAAAAAAAAACTTGGTCCTGTAAGCTTGAAGTTTTTATATGATTTAGCTCACTTATTGTAGAGTACAAAAACAAATTGACAGGCGACTTGGAGGTGCACAAGTATCTGCCAGGCGAATCGAAAGCTGTTATAACTTGACGGCCGGCCGTCACAAGCGACGAAATCTAGAAAACCGCTGAACGGATTTCCAAAATTTTTTTTCTAAAAATAAGTTTACTCAATGAGAAGAGCTGAAAGGACGATGAGTTCGATAACTGTACCGGAAGTGTGTCAAAAAAATCGTCAAGTGTGTCAAAACAAGGAAATATGCATATTTTTGGCTTAAAAAACGTTCATCTTAAGTGGTTCCGGATATAAACATTGAATTTGAAGAAATCTTGATGGTCGGGATTGGTATGTGATACCAAAAACTAGATTGTTGCATTATAAGTTTGTCAAAAACATGTTGTCAAGTGTGTCAAAAGAACGATTTTTATTTATTTTTTTACCCAATTTTTCGGAAAAAAATAAAATAAATTATTTGTATAACCTGAAATTTTATTATTATTATTGAGAATTATGGCATTATAAGTTTGTCAAAAAAATGTTGTCAAGTGTGTCAAAGGAAAGGTTTTTATTTATTTTTTTACCCAATTTTTTGGAAAAAAATAAAATAAATTATTTGTATGACCTGAAATTTTATTATTATTATTGAGAATTATGGCATTATAAGTTTGTCAAAAAAATGTTGTCAAGTGTGTCAAAAGAAATATTTTTATTTATTTTTTTACCCAATTTTTTGGAAAAAAATAAAATTAATAATCTGTATGACCTGAAATTTTATTATTATTATTGAGAATTATGGCATTATAATTTTGTAAAAAAAAAGGTTGTCAAGTGTATCAAAAGAAAGGTTTTATTTATTTTTTTACCTAATTTTTTGGACAAACATTAAATAAATTATTGAGAATTGAGAATTAAATAATAATAATAAAATTTCAGGTCATACAAATAATTTATTTTACTTTTTTCCAAAAAATTGGGTAAAAATAAATAAAAATCTTTCTTTTGACACACTTGACAACATTTTTTTGACAAACTTATAATTCCATTATTGTCTATAAAAATAATAAAATGTCATGTCCTACAAATAATTTATTATATTTTTTCCGAAAAATTGGGTAAAAAAATAAATAAAAATCTTTCTTTTGACACACTTGAGAGTTATACTTGTGCACCTCCAAATCGCTTGTCAATTTGTTTTTGTACTCTACAATGAGTGAGCTAAATCATATAAAAATTTCAAGCTTACAGGACTAAGTTTTTTTTTTCTTTTTTTTTACACTTTTAAACATACAGGGGATGATGACGTACATGGCTGATGCCTGCCAGGTTGCGGCTTCCGTACTTCACATTTCATGAACTTTCACTAAAAAAAATTCTAGCCTTACAGGACGAGCGTTACTCAAAGGGTTCACTAGCTCTCAGTCCGTAAATTTTCTTATCATTATTATTTGAATTTTTGTTTTTCAAGACTTTAAGTCTTATCGACCTATGTTTAATATTCTAATTTATTGTTTTTTTCCCAGACTTGGGTATCAGATTTTAAAGGTCACTTTTCTTTTTCGGGGTGAGTTAAGTAAAAAACATTTTTTGTTTCCTAAATTAACTATATTTCGCCAATTATTTGTTGGCATTTTCAGGTTAAAATAAATTTTAGGTATCTATAATGTGAAAAAAACAAACTTTATATGCGGAACTTTTTTATAAACTATGTTACGTCAGTATTTTGAAAAAAAATTGTTAGTTATTTGCTTACTCTATTTTTGTTTTGGTGGTTATTGACTACTAAACTAAATTCACTACCACACATTAAATTTAGAGAAACGCTGGCCAATCATACAACAGAAAACAAAAATACCGAAACCGATGTTTATGAACTTAATTAAACTCTGCACTTGGGACACATCATACTTCAAATTAAATGAAAACTATTATGCACAAAATTCAGGTTTGACAATTGGAGGACGCGTATCAACAATACTAGCAGACTTTGTATTAACGGACATAATTAAAGAAGCAATATAACAAATTTCATATGATCCAATTTATTTAGATATAGAACTAATCCGGAACGATTCTCCAAAGCTTAAAACAAATTTCTTTCAAAAACCAACAAATACAGGCAGAATTATAAATTACATATCTGCACATCCCCATTTTCAAAAAATCAACACCGCAAAATCACTTATAAATAGAAGCCTAACACTATCTTCAACAGAATATTGGCCTAGCAACATAATTTTAGCTCAAAACTTACTGGAAAAAACAACTATCCTAAACAACTAATCATAAATATACTAAAATGCACAAAAAACAGATATCACAAAAAACACAAAGGCAAGCCCAACCATCCCAATCAACCCCACCAACCGAACAAAACACACCAACCGAAAGAAATACAACTAAATACATTGGATGCACTTACCATCAAGGTTTATCTGAAAAAATGGCAAGAATTATAACTACGGTTGATAAACATATCAAATTAGGCTACAAAACACAAAATAATATAAAAAACATTTTACCACCACTAAAAGATGTTAAAAAGAAAAAAGACAATGATGGGGTTGTTTACCGCATAAATTGAAGCATTTGTGAAACCATCTACATAGGAGCCATTTGTTTCTTACAGCTTACAGCTTCTTACTTACAGCTTACAGTCTTTTACATTTTTATTTTTGTTTGAGAAACTACTATCTTTCAACCTTATAATCCCGCATTGATCGAATCAATATCTTTAATAAAAAAAAGTTTTACAGCTAAAACCGCAAAACACAAAAATACGACTTTTCAAGTGCTTTATTTTGTGTGGACCGGAAGTGGCGCGTGCGAAAGTTAAATCCTTGTGGATTTTGATTTTTTAGCCCTAAAAAACGTTTCCACAAAGTTTGAGTAAAATCTGAAACAGTACAGCAACAAGTTTTCTCTATTTTCCATGATTTCAAATGGAATGACTCTTAAGCCAAAGTTCAACTTCAAGTCGGTACGGGTTAACTTGATTGACCTAAAATTTCGTGCAGTTCATTTTTATATGAATACACACCCATTTAGGGGGTGAGACGTAAAATATATCATTATATTTTTTCTCATATGGCTAAGGAACACCCTACAGTGTTGATAGTATTTTTGCGTATACTATTGTACTATTGACTGTCAAACAAGACCCAGTGGACCAAAACATTATTTCTGAACATTAGATTTCCATTTAAAGTAATTCTTGACGTGAATTAAGGTTCTTCTAGTATTTTTTTTACCATTTTTGAGAAAGTCTTAAAGAGAATTGAATAAGAATTAAATAAGTTCCTTTTGGTGGTCATCGATATAAAATTTGTCAAATTTTTTCTTTGTATTACTAGATGTTCTTCAGCGCAATGGCATCCCACCTGTTGTATAGAACAAGTTGTATAAATATTGTACTGCTTATTTCATATATGACAGCTGAAAAGATATAGTACTGCTTTGTAGCGTAGTGGTTATATCCACTAGAAGTTTCCCTAAAACATTTTATCTTATCGGCGATTAGTGTGATTCTTTTATATCATAGTCCAATTAGCTAAGTCAACAATGTGAGAAGCATAGTTGAATAAACTATGCTACATCCTTTATTAATTACTGTTAGTCGTTTATATTTTGATTACGTTTAATGATTTTTAATTTCCCAAATTGTTGTTTGGGGGATCAGGTCAGGGTCACCGTATTTTTACATTTGGTTATATAATATCAAAAATCACTTAGTTTCATTTCGAACTTTAATTTTTCAAATATTACATAGAATGTTGAAAGTATCGTATCGTATGTAACTATCTATATATAACTTTCAAAATATTGAAAACCAAAATCAAATAAATATTTCTAAATTTATTAACAAAATAGAATAACAATTCTAACCATTATACACAATAAATGTAATAATTATATATATTCCAGAGACAATATAAGTAATTATTATTGATTTTATAATTTTATTAGAAGAGATAAAATGTATTGTTTGACTTGTCGACTATACACTCTTACTTACACATAATAGTATTGATATTTTCTAGGAAATTGAAACGATATGGAAAATGTAATCGAGGAAAGTTTTGTGTAATATTTTAAATTAGAATTCGATTTTCTTTTAAAATTGTGCATCTATGTAAACATAAATCTTATTATTCGAATGAATGAAAATTAAATCGCACTAGTTGTTGGGAGAATAAACAATGTTGTTTTCTTTAAGTGTTTGATAAATTATTGCTTTTCAGTTTTTGTTTTCCACAGGCTAAGATGGTAAAAAGCTGAAATTAGAGTTATACTTATAAACTTAAAAAGAACATCAACTTGTTTTCATTGTATAATGTATTGTTGAGGTAATTTTTTTTATTTTAGCTTAAACCACTCAAACAATAAATCTACAATTAATAGTCATTGGAATTATATTAATTCAAAAAAATGTATGGTCGAATTTTAACATAAAGGAAATAAAATTGTATATTCCTTGTAATAGTGAAACACCAGTTTCTTAACTCCATTATCTTCTCGTCTTGCTTCTCTATAATTGATTCAAAAAAGAGATTACGAATTTAAAATAGATTAAGAACTTATTACCATTTTGTGGTATGTTTACGTTTCTAGCACGAAATTGATTTAAAAAAAAATAATAATAATAATTTAAATATAATAAAATCATTTTTATTTTTTTTTCTATTATTATTTTTTTTTTTTTATTTCTTATATTTAAATTGAATATTTTTCGTTTTGTTTAATTTATTCATGTATTCAATATTTTGATGCCAAGAATTAAATTGATTTTAATTTGTTGAATAATTTTGAGCTGACGAGGCTTTTTTTATAGGTTAATTGAAAATAGTTATACTATGACCACTCCCTGCAGTGGTTGATTTTAGTAAATTATATATACAATCAAAATCAGTTGTATCAGTAATTAGATGTGTGATTCGTCATTTGTGTTTAACTTCAACACAATTGGAAATTGGTGATGCAATCACTTTGAAACTTTTGAATAACTCAACATTTTTTGTAAAGTATCTGTAAGAAATTTTGGCTATCCATGCAATCAAAATTAGTCAAAATAAGACGATTAATATATAAAATTAGCCATAAATGGAAATACACCAGCAACCGCAAATTTTCGATATAAACGAAAATGTTGTTCTTACTTCTTATTGATCAAATTGACTCAATTTTCAGCACAGTGCATGTTTTGGTCTCACATTTCAGTATACATATAAGACTCCATTTGCGTCGTTTTCGAAGTAGCGTCATTCATAAATTTGTGCCATTTCAGATTTGAATCATTAAGATTTTCAGATTTGCATCCTGACTTGGTACATTTTGTTATTTATTTTTAATTTTTTTAAAAGTAAAATTATTGTTTTTTTAATCATAAAACTTTCAATTTAGGAATTTTAAATTGATTAAAAATGTAGTTCTTTAAAGTTATTGAGCTTATGAATAACGTGATCTACGCAGGTGAAAAGTTGAAATTTGAACTTGACCATTTTTGATTTTCCTGAAACTTGACATGAAAGTAGTATGGACAAAATACAAAATACAGCTTATTTTAACATTTTTTTAAAGAGCTTAGTTTGAGCATACGGGGCACCCCAACATGCATGAAAAATGAAAATTCTGCCAATCCGATGTAACTTTGAAATTAAATTGCTCAAGAACGGCTATACCGATTTCTTCAAACTTTTTTTAGTTTGATAGATGTTAAGTTAGTTCTTTGAAAAAAATTAATCAGTTGTTTTTATAATTAAATTTTAAATAAAAATATTAAAAAAACTTTTTTAAAGATGGCGCTAGGATCGTAGATCAATTGGAATTTAATTAATTTTTTTTCCAAAAATAGTTCTATTTTTACTCTAAAATATATCAAATTAACTCAGAGGCTTTAATTCGTGTTCTTGCGATATTTAATTTTAAAGGGTGCATAGGGTGCCCCCTATGCTCAAACTAAGCACTTTTAAAAACTTTTAAAAAAAGTTGTATTTTTTATTTTGTCCATACTACTTACATGCCAAGTTTCAGGAAAATCAAAAATGGTCAAGTTTTCACAACTCTGTCTAGAACACGTTTTTCATCTGACTCCTTTTTTTCCCGTTTCATTCTAATTAATATCATTTGATATTAACATGAAAAATAATTATTTTTTTGACAGGCATTGCTAAAAATCATATATGTATTGATTTTCCAATCATTATTTTTCCATAATTTCATTCCTGTGAAATGAAATCAAATAAGAAAACAAAAACTGCTATTTCAGTATTAAATACTAAAGATATTTTCTTCTTTCTGTATGAGTTGACATCTTCATCACAAACATAAAAATAATAATAAAACTGAGTGATATTGGGTAATTTGGTTAACCTATTCCGGTGTCACCATCACAAAGTTTTAACAAGAGTGTATACAAAACACAACCAAAATAATTTGAAAAATTAGTTAAAAGTTGTGTTTTGTATGAAAGCCCCAGTAAATTTTTGAAATTTTTCGCGGAGCCCTCAGGATACCCGCTAGATCATTATATAATAGCCGTGAATCTATCTCTCTACTACGAGTGTAACACTCAAATTGCAATATGAATTCGACTGAGGCGCTAAAGGTCGAGAGTTCAATTCCTGTCGTGGTTCATTTTTTATTGTTTTTTTAAATAAAATTAAACTATTGCTTTTTTATTCATAAGTTCATAAAAATTTACTTGTTACTGTCTTTGCCCGTTTCGTTCAAAATAAAATCATTTCGATATTAACTTGAAAATTAATCTTTTTTTGACAGGCAGTGCTAAAAACCATATAATATTGATTTTTCTATGATTATTTTATATATTGATTTCGTTCCTGTGAAATAGAATATAAAAAACAAAAACTAACTAAATTGGAGAAATGTTTCGTGACTGTTTTGTTTCTTATACTTTTTGTTGTTGTTTTCTCCTTTTGTCATTTCTTCTATTTTTTGTAGGCATAAGGTAAATAGGTAGAATTTCTAAAGTTTCATAGAATATTCTATTTTTCAGAAATAATTTATATATTAAATAGTACAAAGTTGGTAAATGGTATTTATAATAAAGTTATTAATTACAAGATTATATATGCATTATAATTAATTGGTTGAAACGGATTAGATTTAATTTTACTTACATCAAGTTAAATTAATCAAAAACATTTAACGTATCCATGGTTCAATTTGAAGAATCTACAATTATTTAGTTCACATTATTTAGTTCAAATACATAGTTTGTATTATTTTTTAATTAATTTAAACTAAACAAATTACGAAATAAAAATACAAGAAACAACTTAAACAAAAAAATTTCTACAATGTTCGATCCAATATAGATGAAAAACGTGATCTACGCAGGTGAAGAAGTCGAAATTTGAACTTGACCATTTTTGATTTTCCTGAAACTTGACATATAAGTAGTATGGACAAAATAAAAATACTACTTATTTTAAAACTTTTTTAAAGTGCTTAGTTTGAGCATAGGGGGCACCCCAACATGCATGAAAAATGAAAATTCTGCCAATCCGATGTAACTTTGAAATTAAATTGCTCAAGAACGGCTATACCGATTTCATCAAACTTTTTTTAGTTTGATAGATGATTAGTTAGTCGTTTGCAAAAAAATTAATTTATTGTTTTTAAAATTAAGTTTTAAATAAAAATATTAAAAAAACTTTTTTAAAGATGGCACTAGGGTCGAAGATCAATTGGAATTTAATTAATTTTTTTCTGAAAATAGTTCTATCTTTACTCTAAAATGTATCAAATTAACTCAGAGGCGTTACTTTTTGTTCTTGAGATATTTAATTTTAAAGATTTTTAGTACGACTGAAATTCGAATTTTTCTTCATTTTTTCAAACAACTTCCATTAACAAAAAATTTTGAAATCAATTAAATTTTAATTTTTTTTTAAATATAGCTCTAACCTTACTTTAAAATATCGAATTTACAAAGAGTTAATTCGTGTTCTTGAGATATTTAATTTTAAAGATTTTTAGTCCGCTTAAAATTCTAATTGTTCATTCGAAATTCGAATTTCAGTCGTACTAAAAATCTTTAAAATTAAATATCTCAAGTACAAAAATTAACGCCTCTGAGTTAATTTGAGATATTTTAGAGTAAAGATAGAACTATTTTCAGAAAAAAAAAATTAATTAAATTCCAATTGATCTTCGACCCTAGTGCCATCTTTAAAAAAGTTTTTTTAATATTTTTATTTAAAACTTAATTTTAAAAACAATAAATTAATTTTTTTGCAAACGACTAACTAATCATCTATCAAACTAAAAAAAGTTTGATGAAATCGGTATAGCCGTTCTTGAGCAATTTAATTTCAAAGTTACATCGGATTGGCAGAATTTTCATTTTTCATGCATGTTGAGGTGCTCCCTGTGCTCAAACTATGCACTTTAAAAAAATTTCAAAATAAGCAGTATTTTTATTTTGTCCATACTACTTACATGTCAAGTTTCAGGAAAATCAAAAATGGTCAAGTTTTCACAACTCTGTCTAGAACACGTTTTTCATCTATAAGTATTTGAATATAAATTAAGAAAATAAAATAAAAAACAAAATTTACAAGAAAAAAAAAATGATGGAAGTAATTGAAGGTTTATTTCTTCACTTTCTGACGCAATATTTCTTAATCTATTTTTTCAATTAAATTGTACAATTTAACTATAGATCTTGGGTGTCCACCTATCAATATTTCATGTTGACTTTCAATATTTGAAGAATAGGATCTATATAATAAAAAATATTGATATTGACAAATTGATTGTCAATAAATTTCAAAATTCTAGACAATTGTTATAATTTTTTAACAAATCCTATTTGTTTTTCTTTCCAAATCATTGATTCAATGTTTTAATCCGTATGTGTAAGTAAACCGAATTTACAAAACGTTATTTTTAAAAATGTTTTTACAAGAATTTCATAACAAAACATGGAACTAACGGTTATCAAATTTATTAGTGCCAAACAGAATTTGAATTTTGAGCAATTTGAAAATTTCAATTTGATATAAAATAAAATTAAAATCATTTTTGTTCGTATAATTATGTACATATCAACCCATTACGGTAGTGTTTGGTCATGCAATATCATAATAAATATCACGATATTTACGTCAATTTTTTTTCTTTTAACTTCACTTCGTTGAATATTATGTCGAACCGGACCGAACAGTCAAAAGATAAAAAGATGGATTTATACGTCAACCTTTATAGGTCACTTTTTTATCAATTAATTTTAACACAAAAGATAAATTTAGCCCGAAAACCACAAATCAATTTTATCAAGAATAGTTATCACAAAAATGTAAGCATAAACAAAGCAAAGCTTAAAGCGTTAACAATCAAAATAAAATATTTTTATTGTCACCTAAATTCAAAACATTTTAACATTTAAAACCAGAAAAAAATCTGATTTTATCTGACAAATTCTTGTAGGAATTTTTGTTTGGATCCTAAATGAACTTTAAAAGATCCTATGTGAATCTTGTATGATCTTGTAAACTTATTGTCCCAATTCTCTACAAGAAATGATCATGATCATGTAAGTTCCTATATAATTTTCCTACAAGAATTTTTGCCCGGGGACCAAATACTAGATAAATGAATTCATACTATCAGACGCAGCCAAAGACAGTGGTGATAGGGTTTACTCAGGTTTAAAATTGGGTTTGTCAAGGATTCTGCGGACTTTTCAGATGCTGAGTGAAAACAAAATATCTGAAAAGAATCTGAAAATGGGATGATATGAAAAATTTATGATTGAAATTAGTATATTGTTTAATGATGCAAAAGGATACACATTTCACGCGAGTAAACAGCCCGACACATATTCTGTGCATGGTACACGAGTCTATCTACACACTCTTTTATTTTACTAATATCTAAGTTTTTTTTTAATATTCTAGTGTATATTTTAGATTAACTTGAAGCTTAAAAGTATTTGAGTGCTCAAGCTATACGTATTTGTTTTAATTTAACCTTCAAATCATGTAAACATGTATAGAAAATGTGCATTGTATTTTCAGGCATAAATACAAAATATTTGATATATGAGTTTTATGTTATGGAGTGATTTTGCGGTTCATGACGTTATCCTGAGGGCAAATTAAATTTAAGCTGCTTCTTGTTTACTTTGCCACTCTGAAAACCGAACAGTTATTATGAATTTGAAAAAAGTGATCTACCAGTTTTTTGGTATGTAAATAAAAGAGCGTAGTCATCTGCAGATTGACTAATTACAAATTGTGTAGAAAATTGCAACGATCCTAAAGCCTATTGTTGTGCTCAAAATTTTGATTATAATGAGTTATTATTACAAATGCTCCAGGGATGTCCTGTTTAATTTATGTTTATGATTTTTCCTGGAATATGAAATTTGTTTTTATGCTTTCAAATACTGCATCAATCCTACAACCAATCGATCCATTTATTATATCAATGTTTAAATGTTCTTTTCTCCGATGCACGTTTAGTCAGGTAGTTTCAGCAACTGATGAAGGGAATAATTCAACAGGGAAATAGTTCTTAAAAAATTGTTATATGAAAATGACTATCAAAAATATACCAACTCATCATGGATTGAATTAAAAATGTTATGCATGATCGGAATTTGGAGTGAATAAGAAGTTGAGTACAGAAGAAGTTAAAGCTATAGCAATTGGTTAAGGAGAAGTGGCCGGTATAGCCAAAGAAGCTAATATTAAGGGTATGGATTAGAATGATAAAGATGAGCAATTGATATCACACGACGATGAGCTTTTTGATAAGCATGTGTTGAAAGACGATACTGACACACCTAATGTGGTTTCAGATTATATTTCAGAAGCCATTTAACTATTTCAAAAGCAATGAAATTTTTTTTAGAAAATGATCCTAACGAATATTGTAACGAGTGGTAAGTTATCGTTTGAGAATACCATAAGTTATCCTAACCTCAAGGGGATACGCGCGCCTTGAGTTTATTCCACCTAAGGTCAGTACGTGGATTCGATAAATTTTATCCTCGGCCGTTTACAAATGCTGGATGCACGATATAAGTTCAAGCAATAGATAATAGGTGATCAGAAATAGAAGTAGAAGGAAAGTAGGCACCTGCGACCAATGAGACGAGAACAAGAAAGTTCATCTCGCCTGCTGTCACATAATTCACAGGAACTAATAATTCATATCATTCGTTCCAAACTGAACTACTATTTCATTGAACAAACTTAATTTTTTAATACGATATTTTACTTATAAATTTGTCGTCTAATCCATTCATAATAATTAGAATTATCGTTGATGTTAACGCTGCTGCTGTTGTAAATGATTTAAATTAAAATTACTATTGTTTGTAGTCGAATTGTTGTACCAAAACTAAACAGATGATTGTTGCATAAATTGAATAAATAAATTAACTGGTTGCACCCAAAACCCGGTGATTATGGAATAAATTATGTAAATAAATGAATTTTTACACGAAAACCAGACGATTGTTGAATAAATTATGTAAAATATGAATTGTTGCACCAAACTAAAGAGGTGATTGTTAAATAAATTATGTATATATAAATTAACTGTTGACATTAAAATCAAGTGATTGTAAAGAGAATTGATTGTTGAAAATTATTATGACTCCAAAGCTCGTTGCATCAACATAATCAGGTGATTTTTGAAAAATTATGCTTGCCAAAGAAATATCAAAATTATTTTCAATAGAATTAAAAAACGAATCATTTATTAATGCCATTGTCTGGTAGGTTTTACAATATTTGTCAACTAATTTTAGATAAATTCATAAATTCAATTCAGTATTGTTGAAATAACGGTTTGATGTTTGTCTGATGTTACTGTTGTGCAAAACCACTTCTCGAACCAGTTTTATTGAAATAATTAATTTCAAAAAGTTATTTTCATTAATGATGGTGACCCTGTTGATATCTCAAATTGTATAGTATATTTAATTTTTAGCTTATATTATGAAAACCAAAAAATAAACAGAAATATATATGTTCCACTGCTTTATTTAGTATCTAACAAATATTATCTATGAAGTTCTATATGTTCCAAACTAAAATTACTTCAGTACACCAAAAAACAAACAGCTATTTTTATCAATCTCCGATTAACTTTTTTTATGTTATTAAATATTATTTGTTTTTATTTAGAAATTTTTTTCATTTAATAAAATAAATTTATTCAACATAAATATTTAAGATACAAAAAGGTTAAATATCTGTAAAATATATAATTAGTTCCTGATATTTCTTCCTATAAAATTATTAGTCCGGCTCGAAGGACCATGTTTATAACGGTATAAATCGAATTTTATAAAACTCTTTTTAATAATTTTCTATATAAAAAATGAATTAATTTTTTATTTAGATAAAAATGTTCCTCTTATATCAAAACATAACCAATTGTTTTTGTTTATGACTTTTAATATAATTTTATTTTCTAATATAAATAGATAAATTGAAGTATTTTCATTTCTTTATCAATAACAACCTAATCAACTCCGATACAAAAAAAAATTAACATAAAAAATTTTCTTTAAATAATTACGATATTTTTCCGTTCCCCTTATCAATTTTCTTCATTGCTACAAAATACTTTTTCTATTTTGCGTCTAAAATAAAGTCATTTCGATACCCAAATGCGTATCGAAATGGCCTTCATTAAGATACGCAAATTTTTGTTTTTCAAGGTTGGTCACATTGATCATACAAACGTCAGTGAAAGTTAAAACGAATAATTATATAAATAAAATTATTCTTATTAATTAATCTTATTATTAAAAAATAATCTCAATTAGTGTTAAATATTTTAATTAATTAAAATAATTAGTAATAATAACAAAATATCAAATTGACTATATTTTAATAAAATACACATTTTATGAAAGCTAGTTTTGCAACAAAAAAATATATAGAAATATGATGAAACGCAGAGCTTACTATTTTGAATTGAAATTTTTAGAAATTTTCTTTAAAACATTAAAACATACAAAATATTTTTTAAAATTTCAAGACAAAAAATGCAAAATAGAAAAAATAGTATAAAAAACTCGTTTCATAAGACGTTTTATCGCACTTATCCTTTAGAAAACTCCCCGCTGCGCGGGTCGTTTTCTAAACAGATTGCGTGCGATAAAATCGTCGATTATGAAACTAGTTTCTTAATATACTATTTTATATAAAGAAAGAAAATTGAGTGAAATATATTTTCCCTGTAAATGCTTTTACTGTTTTCTTACTTTATGGTATAAAATTTTATTCATGATTCTTTGATATTTAGCAGCCATTAAATATAATTTTTTGAAGAAATTTAAGATAATATTAGCAACAATGAAACAAAAAAAATAGTATTATTATGGATGATAAAAATTAATAAAAAAAGAAAAATAAATAAATAAAAGTTAATCATAGCGTGAGAAAATTATATAAGAAAGTGTGAAAATGAACTGGAGAGGGATAATTGTTTTATGCTTTAATGGCTGGAAAAGGGTTTTGATATTATTTTAGATAATTGGTTAAACTTTTGTTCATTTTTTTTCTTTCGCTGTGAAAGCTATGACCCTTGAATTGTTTTAATTCACTGATATAAATATATTTTTTTGTTATTTTTCGTTTATTATAGTCAATTAATAAAAATTAATTGACCAAGATTATAATTGTTATGAATGAGGATTATCTTGATGAAAATGATATAAGTTTTGGTTTAAAAAAAGAAAGATGTGGTGAATAATTTGTTATGGATTTTAATTATGTTTAATGTTTGATTTTCAAACATTTTTGCATTCATCATACTAAACTATAATATTCATTTCTAACAAAAACCAAACGATTTGCCTAAAACAAATACAAATCAAACAAACTCAAATAATTGGATATAACAAATAATAACAAACCAAAAAATTGTGGTTGATAAATCTAAAATAGATTTAATTCAATAATAAACGAAAAAAAAAATTAAATCAACAAACAAAACAGACAGACAAGTTCATTCATTCAAACAAAATATACAAATTTTTTTATTTTTTTTATTATTTTACATCCGTCAACCGAAAAAAAAAATAAAATTAATGTAAACAATCAAAATAAAACTAAAAAAATAAATAAAACTTATTATTTATATTTGAATAAAAAAAAAGAAAAACTTCGGAAAAATCAATGAATATTTTTCAAATTAATTTCCTCTTTTTTGTTGCTATTGTTGTTGTTGCTATTCCCCAAAGTTTTCTGATTTATTGTTGTTTTTATTGTTTTTGGATTCATTTTAATTTATTTTCACTAAAACTTTATTTATTTTAATTTTCATTCGGAAAATTTTGATATTTGTAGATTACTTAAAATAGTTTTGATGCTTAAATTTTAACAATTATTTCGTATAAAATAAATCAGATAATTGAACAAATTAACCGAATGATTAAACAATTTTTGAATATAGTTGGAAAGAAAATCTTAAGTTTTGAATTTAGAAATTGTAGTCGATGTAAATGTAACTCAAAATATAAAATGTCACCATAGTGATTATGAATAATAATAAAACGCATCTATAAATTTGATTCAAACAATTTCCATCAACCACCACAGATGCGCCGATGGGAGTACATAGAACTCAATCTACTTCATATCAAGGTGGTACAGGACCGACTGGAACAGATGGTAAGATATTGAATGGTAGCCTATTTACTTTGAAAGAAATAGCTGATAAGCCAGAACTTTGCCATTGAAAAAACATGTTTTTATCTACAATTGATGAGTTCGGCTAAGAGTTTTAGTGTTAAATACAAACGTTGATAAACGATGTTCAGGGTAAAAACCATAGTTGGTGATTTCAATTCGTGAGAGAGCAGAAAGCCAACAGATGGGGAGGAGTGCTGCTTGAAGCATTTGCAACACTGAATTTTATGCTGCTGAATTCTGAAAAATCTCACAGCTTTCGTAAAAGCAGTGGCAGTTCCGTGATTATCCTTTCATTTTGAAGTAG
This sequence comes from Diogma glabrata, assembly GCA_963693315.1. Classification (NCBI taxonomy): domain Eukaryota; kingdom Metazoa; phylum Arthropoda; class Insecta; order Diptera; family Cylindrotomidae; genus Diogma; species Diogma glabrata. The sequence goes on from OY856186.1 coordinate 42,394,349, forward strand.
ATCTTGGTCTATAGGGAAAAACCGTTTGTAGGAATAACACTAATTTATTGATTTTAAAACAATACTGTTCAAAATAAAAGAAATATGCATTTTATCAAAGAAAGAGCCAAGTTGGTCTCGTTTCTGTCGAACGGTATGGTCCAAACTTGCGAGGCAAGCATGCATAGAAGACTTCTAAATGGTAGTCGCCAACCAGTTTGCTGGTAAAATGAAGAAATCACAAAATTACGTAAAACATGCAGTTTAACCAATAAAACATACCAAAGAGATAACAATGCGCACTTACCAGAATAAGTATTACCAGGCACGTAAAGACCTAAAAGACGAAATTAAATTCAGTAAACATCATTGATTCAAGAAGTTCTGTATTTGAAGAATGATGAGGAATCATGCGGTGTTCCGTACACAAAACTGTTCTTTAACAACTGCAGAGGATTCATTCAACATCACAAACAAGCAAAGATTTGTTGCTAAGAATTGTAACAACACTTGTCCAGAACAACCAAACTCAATCAAATTTTTTTTAGATGGATGCATAGTAAAGGTTGTGCAGTCAGATACGCAGCATGAAATACTCAATGAAGTGCATGAAGTAAAAGGACGTACCCGACCCAAAAGATCTGCCTAATGCAGATTTTAGCAATCCTAAAGCAAATAGAAAATTTTGCCGAGGTCTACAACGCCTGCTTGAAAGAAAAGATTTTATCCCCAACTACTAAAGAATATATGCTTTCCATGCGTATGTCTTCCATTGTAGTTGTATTCATTCCACAACTAGTGAATTTGATTAAAATTCTTTAACAGCTCTAAAGTTTATTAAATATTCCCCTAACAAACTAAACAACAAACTTGTTTGGTTTTTCGCTATCTTTGATATATTTATTTCAATATGGCGATACAAATTTCAGCATTAAAACTGGAAATTAAACGAAATATTTCACAGTCGTGGATAAAATAGCATCTTGTAGTCGCTTAGGATGATGGCCATTCTTCACTCGGATGATTCCCCCCATTCGCTACGCTTGTTTCGGGAAACTTCATCCTCGTGAAGAATTCCCTTCATTCTAAGCTCATACAAGAATCTACTATTCCTGTAGCCCTATTACGGTACGTCGTGAAATAAGAATTGAGAAATAAATTATTGCAATTTTTTCATAGCTAGTATTCCATGCCACGGGAAATAACAAATTCGTATTAGAAAATTTTTATTTATTTCATTTATCGCACTTTTTTCTCAATTCCCAATTCTCTACATTGGCTTTCAAAACCACAAAGGGAATGGCCAAATCAAAACTTGACAGTGAATGAGAGTGAAGTAGCCAAAGAAGAGAGAAAAATTGAACCATCAATAAAGCTGCATTATCAAGCGTAGAAAACCGGTTTCTTAGCCACCTGCTCACCCACATCTCCTACGATAAAATAAAACAGGCCGTAAAGTAAGAACGTAAGAAATCCCGAGCTGACGGTAGATGAAATAACAAGGAGCCAAACAAAAATTATCACATGGATTCAAAGGGAATTCCTTGCCACCGAAATAAATTTATTAAGAGTAAGCCAAGAACTGCCAAAAAGCAACATTTGAAACCTTAACCCAATTCTAGATGAAATGCAAATATTAAGAGCTGGGGGTCGTATAGAAAATTCAATAGCAGCATACGATACAAAGCATTTAGTGATATTACCAAATTGTGAGCTGACCAAACTACTGATAAGAGACCTTCATATAGCACATCAGAATGTTCTGAAACAATGTGACAGATGTCAGCGATACGAATTGAAAAAGAATTATCAGATAATGGGTAAATTGACAGAAAGTCGTGTTTGTTATGAAAAACCATTTCTTAAGAAGGGCATTGATTATGCTGGACCACTTCAACTCAAGCAAATTTATGGGAGATCAACTCAGAGATGGAACGCATACATTGCAATTTTTATGTGTATGGCCACTAAGGCTGTTCATATAGAAGTGGTGTCAAATCTAACAACCAAGAGCTTCATAGCGACATTAAAAAGATTCGTAGCAAATCAAAGATTGTGCACGGACCTATATTCTGATAACGGTTCCAATTTAACTGGAGCAAACATTGAGCTGCGCGAGATTTATGAATATATTAAAACTATTAAAACTTACTCTTATAATATATTTTTATTTCTCGCTTCAGAAAAAATCAATTGGCATTTTATTCCTAGTGTTGCACCACCATTTGGAGGATTGTGGGAAGCAGCTGTGAAATACTTAAAGTTTCATATAAGACGTGTAATGTGGGTAATACAGTCTTTACCTTTGTAGATTTTTTTGATTGGACGACCAATGGTAGAAGTTCCACAGTCTACACTTAAGGATATTAAAACATCCCATCTCTCAAAGCAGCAGCACATGCAGCAAACCATGCAACATTTCTGCAACAGATGAACATCAAAATACTTGATGTTTTTACACAAATGAAGTAAATGGCAAACAAAGGGTCAACCAACCACAATAAATGATATTGTTTTGATACTTGAAGACAATCTTCCACCTACAAAATGGTTACTCGGAAGAGTTGATCAAATTCATCCTGGGGCAGATGGAGTAGTCCGAGTTGTGACACTGAAAACAAAGGGAAAATGTGTAAAACGACCAGTCTGCAAACGTAGCATATTATTACTTGATGATTTGAATCAATCGATTCAAGGGGTCCGGGACGTTCCAAATTCACATAACTGGGATGATCCAAATTAACATAACCTAAAATATAAAAAAAAAGATATATGGTAATTAAATAATGTAGTCACAAGTCAGCTGATCAATTTATACCATATTAGGTGTTGCAAGATTAACATTTAATCTTATTAATTAAGTTCAGTGGAATTCATTTCCATGTTTTTTTTTATAAACCTTACCTTATATTAAATTGGAAACCTTGTGTTTAACCGCAAAAAATATATAACGACTAATTTTGGAAAATATCGTGCACTTGCAATCCTACCGTGATTGATGTTTTTACCAAATTAAATATTTTTTACGAAGTCTACTAAGTTTAATTAATTTAATTCCATATTTTAAAGTATATTTAGTAATAATAGTTTATACAATTTTATTTGTAAAATTTAATAAAAATACTTAAGGACTAATTTAATTTAAAATTAGAGATACAGTTCTGACCATCAAATACAGAACTGTCAAAACATAAATGCGGCTTCCGCTCAACCGCTTACCGATAGGAGCAACGCAATTTGTAATATACGCAGTGAGGAAACCAATTAAATGGAAACAGTAGAAAGGGAAATCTTAGAAGCACTACTACTGCACACCATAATACGAAACAGATGATGGAGCAAACGAGCATAAAACTACATGTGGAGTACCGCAAATATCGGGAGCCAGTATTTTGAAATCAAATTTACAACGATTTCTTCAAATGTAATATACCAAAGACTCAAAAAAAGTTGGATTGCGGACGACATAGCATTAGTTGTGGTAAAAATATACCTTGAGAAGGTCAAATATAAGTGTGAAAGAATCACTGGTCCAATCAAAAGAACTTCTATATCGAGACTACAGTTAGTTGGCCATAAGACCAACTCAGTTATTTTCACCTGCCAAAAAACGCGTGAAATGATTATGCTAAACAACGGTAGATGAGCTATCATCATTTAGTCAAGAATTGAATATTTGTGTTTCAAGATCCACATCAGACTATCATTCAAGAAGCACTTCGAGATAGTGGTGGCCAAGGCACCAAAAGTTATTACAGCATTCTCCAGATAATTAAATAGTGAATTGACAGACCTTCCACATTTTGGTGCGACTAAGTTTTTCGATTTGTTTTCGTAAAAACATTCACTTAAAAGTTATCGTTATTTAATCATAGCCTGTAGTGAAATGCTGTAAAAATGCCTGCCATTGGTCCACCAATCAAAATTTTATTGATTTATTTACTCCAATTGTTCTATTAACAAGCTAACATGGCAAATTTTTGCAAACGATAATCTTTGTATTTTTACTATAAACATAAATAACAAAACTGTTCGAAAATGGTTTATTGTTATTATAATACTCGTATAAATAACAAATTGAAATTTATATTAACACTTTGGTATATTACTTGCTATCGATAATTTATAATATGAGAGAGGAATAAAGCTGGTGTACACAATAAATTTTATTTTAAGCAAGATAAGAACATTTATTTAAAACACTTCAAGGCAACAACAAGGAAGAATATATTTGTTTTAAATGGATATCTAAATTTAAAAGCCAATAAAAATGAAATCTCATAACTTACTCTACAGATTTTTTTGGTAATATAAATTTCAATCGTTAATAGTTTTGTGTGCTTATCTTGATAAGTTTGAGTAGTTTAAATTTGAAAGTGAATTAATTCCGAACAGTTGCTGTTAATAAACCAAGTTTAGATGGAATATAAAGGAGATGACTGAAGTCCTCTGAAAACCTACCTTCATAAGTACTTTAAAGTCCCATATCAATATTTTTGTCTTTAATTTCACATTTTTTTTTTAATAAAATGTGTTGTGTAGTAGGAATTACAATATGTGTCACAATAACACATAAAAACCTTTTAAGACCAAGGTCCTTCAACAACATACGTTCAGAGGTGCTGATGGACATAAATCTTTCTTTTTTTGTTTTTTTAAATTTTTTGTTAAAGAATGGATAACTAAACAAAAAATCCTATCACTGACAAAATATGACATAGGCCAATATTTTATGACAGAATAGAGAAAATAAAAGTAAATTAAAAAGTAAATAGCAAATTTTTACAAAAATTTACTGAAACAAAACAAAAACGTAATGGCCAATAATCCAGCCGGTTGCATATTCCTTGATCCTGTGACGCCCTGTCTTTCTTGAAGATTAAAGCCCACACATAGTTATATGAAGGCTCGTTTCCTCAAGGAAGCAATAGCGTCTCATCATCAAGGATTATTTCACAGCTAAGATTGAGGGTGCTACCGTTGACTGAATACAGTTCTTCAAGCACCACCCCTAAGATGTTACCTTGGCTAGTGATATCTCACTGCTATTGCCAGTGGTATGTGATATCTCACGTTAACTCGTATTTCAATAGCAGGGACTGGAGTACGCGGGGTTGTCACACCGGTAGATCAAAAATAAAAAAAATTTTCAAAACAATAAAAACTGATCCCTCCATGCGGTAATTTATGCAAATTATAACCGAATTTTCCATGTTGACAGTTTTTTTTAGACAACCAGAATAATTAATTGACAATCAGGTCGTCGACAAACATACATTCTGCATAATGTAAGGCACCATTGAGTTACAAGGCAAGTGCTTTAACCCTTGGTGCGATATTAATGTGATGCAAGCTGGTTTGATCTTCCAAAAGACTTTTGTTATCTAAATGCCAGAACGCCTGATGATGTCCTCTAATAAGACAAAAATATGTTTGCCAAAAAGTTGGTAATGTTGAACACAAATCATGGCAGTAGATACCAGCCTCAAAACCAACACTTACCAATTCTACACTAAAAAAAATTCATAAGGATTCAACAGTATTATAAAATTATCAACCAGAATTCATAAATGAATTCGTGATATTAATAAATATAACAGTTATTAACTAATAACTTTGTTCAATACTCCATAAATTCCTATTCGTAAGAATAATAAATGGCGTTTATTAGCGGCAACTCATTAACAAATTCGTAGATTTAATGTAATTTTTATGCATTGTAATTGCATTATTGTAATATTTTTTTTCAGTGTAGGTAAGTGGCCTTGCCCATTACTAGAAACAATTGTACGAAAAAAAACCATTTCAACAGGATAATTTTGACATTTGTTCGCACCATGTCCCTGTTTCGGCGCCATTCTGATTTGCCGTTAAACGATTAATTTAAGCAAATTTTTCTCCGGAGCGAATTGAGTGGCATAATATTTTATTTTTTTTTAAGGTAGAAACACAACACGGGCGATAACGTTGGACGTTAAAAAAATTTTCGCTGTTGTAACCGCAACCAAGACGTCAGCGTGAAAAGCTGTCAAAAATAAAATTGCATAAACTAAAATACGTTGTTCTTAGTCAAAATGAATTTAACAAATTTCAATTTTAAAAATAACTAATTTTTACTAATAAATAAATAATTATAATTTTTCCACTAATAACTAATTTTAAAAATATAGTACAAAATACAAATTATGAAAATATATAAATGATAATTCAGTTGACAACTCAAAACAAAACGATTACAACCTCAGAAACGCGAAAAACATCAGAAAATTATATTTTCAGTTGGCGTGCCTGTCACAATAACATTAAAAATTACCCAAAATAAAATTGATATCTAGCAATAATCATCGCCGACGATAAATTAGAAATAGAATCTAAATTTTCTCCGACGAAAAAAACTTTTTCGTTTATCGCTGTAGTTGTGTTTGAAATGTATGTATCCTGTGTATTCTAATGTTACTAACGTCGTCGTCGGACGATTTCGCCCGTTTTGTGTTTCTAGCTTTAATTGTAAAATCCAAATTCACTCAAAATATTTTTAATAAATTAATTTTATTTAAAATAATCTTTACGGACATGTTTCGAAATCCAAAATTTCATTTGTATTGTACGCAACATTGTACAATTTCAATTGTACGAAAATAACTGTCGATATAATTTTGGATTTTGAAACATGTCCGCAAAGATTATTTTAAATAAAATTAGTTTATTAAAAATATTATAAGTGAATTTGGATTTCATAATTTAAAAAAATTTTAGCAAGGCAATCCATTTTCTTGTTCAACTATTTTGGTGTAATACTGTTAGTTTTTGTGTTTTAAAATTAAATGTTGTTTAATAAAATATAAATAAATTATAAAAATGCAATTATTTTTATCCACTTATATGTTGTAGCACAGAGGAATCAGTATTTGTAAATAAATACATTGCAAAGAAATCATTTATATTAATATTTATTTATTATTATTAAATTAAAAACATAATAAAACATAAAAGTTTAGTTCGATTATAAACATTGATGGAATTGCTTGACACATTTGTTGAATATAAATGTTTTTCTAGAGAGTCGTAGCCAAAAATGGCTACGACAAAAATTGATTGTGTTTGACATTTAAAGTCGTATCGTACGACTCTCAGAATATCAATTTTTTTACCTTTGTTGTATTTAATGAAATTTGTCGTATCGAACCGACTGTCAGAATACCATTTTCGTTTTGTCGTGTCGTACGACTCAAAATACGACTGTCAGAATAGCCCTATTAAATTAATCGATTATAATCTATATGGGTGATCAGTCCTAAAGGAAACCATATTTGGGCTATTATTTTGAAAACGTACATTTTTTTGTTGATTTTTAAATTTTTGATTTTTAAAAAATCTGAAATTTTGATATATTGTTGGCATTGACAAAAGGAAAAAAGTAATTTCTGCTTTTATTTTTTGAGTACTCTGAATCGGAGTTATGCGCGGTTGAATTTTGAGGCTTTTTCACGTAGTTTTTGGTAATGGTGGCAATGTTTTGTGAATAGGTGCCACAAATTTCATCCGACTTACGTATATTTTTGCAAGTAAAAAGGAAAATAATTGAATAATTGAAATAAGTAAGTTTAAAATTAATAACTTTTCTCTTTTCCGCTAGGCGGCGCGTAAAACCTTGGTTTACTTCAAAGCTCATATCTCAAAAAGTAGGCTTTTTTTTTTTTTGTTTTTCACAAATTTTAAAGTAAACATATGCAGCTATGAAATTGAGAAATAAAAAGCCAGCAATTCAATACGGATTTTTTCTTACGATTTTTTAAAGTTTGGTATATGAAAAATTCACATGTGTTTTTTTATTAAGTTAATAATCCTGTACTAAATGTGGATCTAATAAATTAAACATTTCATATTTTAACACCTGCAATAAATTTGAACCATTTTCTGTGCGGTTAAATGGTTAAAAACTTATTAAAAATTAATTTAAGTTAAGTGGTAAAATAAAGGAATTTAAATTATTAAAAGGGTGTGTAAAATGTTTATTCATTTTAAAAAATGTCTATTCAGCCCCTTTTTACTAATTCAAATCTCATTAGAGGCTCATAATTTTAACATTTAAAATTTCTAATGACGCCCACAAACGGTTTTTGACCAAATTATACTTGCATCCAATCAAAATATATTAAATTGTACCTACCTAATTTTACCTGATTCTACCTATGTCAAAACTATTTCAAGGGTATATATATATTGATTGGATTGCCTTATAATCAATTATATTCCAAAATATTTAGAAGACATAACGTTTAGAAAAGATAATAATAGAAATGCCTTTCAAATTGTGCTGTAACTTGTACGGTCTCAAAAATCATCAGCTGGCATCAAAAAATGTGAAACTGGTCACACCAGCTGTTATTCAAAAAGCTGCGACCCTAAATTTTACTTTGCGTGATGACCAGTTTATATGTGAAACATGTCGCACTTATATCTATAAAAATAAGGTAAATTTAATTATTTTATTAAAATGAATAAAAATTCATATGCAACTAATATTTTCTATACAGCAGCTTTCATGTTCGGAAACTATCGATAGTGAAATTATTTCTATAAATCAGGATGTTGAAAATGTTCCAACGAACGAAAATATTCAAATACCTCCAGCATCTTTAGATCCATCACCAGTTTCGGTTGATACTATATCTCCACCAGTTCCTGAACTACTTAATGACATTTTAGAAGATATTAACAATGTTCTTGGAAGGTTAGCCGAATCTCCTATCAAACAAAATCATATTACAACAGGAAGTTATAAAAAAATTGCAAGTGTCACATCGGCAATAAGTCAAAGAATATTTCAAGTAGATTCAGTTAAAGTGTTATCACCAAACGAGGAATGTGAATATACATCATGGCTTATGAACCTTAAAAAAGAGTTTAAAGATGCCAGCTGTAAATCAAAACAAGTGTTTTTGTTGACAACTCTACCACGTAAATTTTGGTCAAATCAACGTATCCAGGATGAATTTAATGCATCAAGACGACTGGTAGAATTCGCCACGGATCTGTTGGAAACAGTAGGTCCTTACAGTTGGCCTCAAAGCAAACAAGTGCACAGTTTGTCACAAAATATAGTAAAACAAATTCAAACATACTTCTTATCAGAGGAAATAAGTAGAACAATGCCTGGTCTTAAAGATGTTGTTACTATTACAGAAGGATCGACAAAAATTAAGAAATCAAAGCGGTTGGTGTTATGGACCCTCACCGACATCTACGAAATGTTCTTGGAAGAAAACAAAGAACTCAAGGATTCCACTGTTTTTTACCGGATAACACTACACCCGATAAAATAATTGCCAAAATGTTTTCTTTTTCTGATGATCATAAATATTTCAATTTAAAGGCAAAAAAAAATATATAAATTAATTTTTTAATGTATTTATTTATAATATTGATTAAATTATAATGTTTATAGGAAAAATATTTTTTTAATGTTTTTTTCTAATGTTAGTGTTGGTGATGTTGAAATTATAACAAAATCTTCAATCATTGGGATCTCCAATTCTTATTCTGAATAAAAACCTGTTTCTCAATCCGAAATACACAAAAAATGGTTCAAATTTATTGCAGGTGTTAAAATACGAAATGTTTAATTTATTAGATCCACATTTAGTACAGGATTATTAACTTAATAAAAAAACACATGTGAATTTTTCATATACCAAACTTTAAAAAATCGTAAGAAAAAATCCGTATTGAATTGCTGGCTTTTTATTTCTCAATTTCATAGCTGCATATGTTTACTTTAAAATTTGTGAAAAACAAAAAAAAAAAAAGCCTACTTTTTGAGATATGAGCTTTGAAGTAAACCAAGGTTTTACGCGCCGCCTAGCGGAAAAGAGAAAAGTTATTAATTTTAAACTTACTTATTTCAATTATTCAATTATTTTCCTTTTTACTTGCAAAAATATACGTAAGTCGGATGAAATTTGTGGCACCTATTCACAAAACATTGCCACCATTACCAAAAACTACGTGAAAAAGCCTCAAAATTCAACCGCGCATAACTCCGATTCAGAGTACACAAAAAATAAAAGCAGAAATTACTTTTTTTCTTTCGTCAATACCAACAAAATATCAAAATTTCAGATTTTTAAAAAATAGTTGTTTTTTTTTCGATGTACGTTTTCAAAATAATAGCCCATTTGTAAACTAATAGGTAAAGAAAGAAAATGAAATGAAATATACGCGAAGCATTTTACAATGGAAAACGACAGCGAATACTCATTGTATTCTAACTTTAATAATTCTTTATTTTGGCTTAGCTCTTTTTTGAGGACGTTTCCTAATCTAATTGTGCTCATGTAACCCTTAATTAAATTCAGACATCAGATTAGTGTTTGATTGGCAGTTTTCATTTGGTTCCAAAATTGTGTATGCGTGCGTTTGCGTTGTTATTGGAAATCTTTTTGTATCCCACATTTATTTTATTAATTTAAAATGCCATATGGCGGTCTGAAGAAAACTGTCGACCAAATACAGATGCGAATCAAAAACAAATTAACAGTTTTTGTACTTACCAAATTTATTTGCTAATTCTGATCTTGTTTCCAAAGAAATAGGTAATTCTCTTTTATACGAAGAATATTTTAGCAAATGATTGCTTTTTCAATTTTTTCTTAAAAAGTTCAGCTTGTTATTTGCCACTAAACTTTAAGTCAATTGCAAGCGAATTTATGAGCTATTACTATAATTAAAATATTTATATTTATTATCAATTATGAAAAGTTTTGTCTTCGATTAAGCTTTTATTTCATATATTAGCTAAATATTTCAAAAATGAGTTTGTATTCCCAAAACTTTGGAATACGAACACTGACGTTGAAGTAGACCAACAAAAAATTCATATTCCAAGACGAGTCATAAGTTCTAGTTTATCTATATGTAGTAAAATTATATAAAAAACAAAAGAACACCAAAGGCAACTATCTAAGGTCGGAAATGTTAAACAAACATAAATTTATGTTTTCGTATGGATATTTATTTATTTGGGTTAATATTCGAATCGAATCCGATCCTATATAACGTAATAAATAATAATATGTTTGGTTTGCAAAAAAATATTTTCCATTTTTTTGGGATTTACCATTTAAATTGTAAATGAAAATGAAAAATGATTATTATAAAACCACGGAAAAGCAAAAACAGAAAATCAATGGGAAATATTTATATTGTGATGGTAATTTTCATTCATTTTATAATAATTCTGTTTTTTATGTGTTTGTGTTTATTTACAAACAGCTTTATTGGGTTACGAGTTTTTAACGAATATTTCCACAAAAATTATGTTATGGTCAATCTAGATTTAAATATCTAGCTGGATTATTGGTATATGATTACAGAAGCTACGCGTTACTATTTGCACAACATGAGCTTAAATTTGTCTTTTATTTAAATTACTTCAGTCTGAAAGACCTAAGTATTACATTCATGAGCTAAAAGTGAAATTCTTACCCCCACTTTTTTTGGCATTTCTCGACGTTTTAGGACCTACTGATTCTAAAAAAGCAAAAAAAATGTAGTTCTGTCTTATACAAAAATGGACAGGCAGGTTTACCTTTGTAGACTTGTTAAAAAGCCTTCGACTGTCCTTTGTGGGGAAGCTGTTGGAGATATTAAAACAGAAAGGAGTTGACCGGAGAGAAAGGAGGTTAATAAACAAGCTGTATATGAACCAGAGAGTAGCTTTACGGGTTGGTACCAGCGGGACAGACCGGTTTGAGATTGGAATAGGAATGGAACAAAGATGTTGTTTATCTAATACTCATTTTAACAGTTACATGGATGAAATGGTGCAGGAATGCTGGAGGAGCGATAAAGGAGTGAGTAAAGGAGAAAAGAAAGTTGCGTTCGTTCGATTTACAGATGACATGGTGATCTTTGCAGAAAGTGAAGAAGAACTGAACAGAATGTTGAAACATCTAAAGGATATGAAAAGTGTGTATGGGCTTAGAATTAGTGAGCGAAAGTCAAAGGTAATGAAAATAGGAAAGAAAGAAATGGTAAACATCATTGTAGGTGAAGAATGGCTAGAACAGGGGGAAAGTTTCAAATATCTGGGAGCTCAGGTGACGGAAGACTGGAGTGGAATAAGAGAAATAAAAGTAAGGATTGGTATGACAAATCAGGCTTTCACAGCGAAGAGGATACTGTTACACAGTAAAATAGACATGGTATGGAAGAAAAGAATGATAAAGTGCTTTGTGTGGAGCGTTCTCTTGTACGGATGTGAAACGTGGTTCTTATCAAAAAAGGAAATTAGTAAATTAGAGAGTTTTGAAATGTGGATTTGGAGACGAGTTCTTAAGATCAAGTGGATAGACAAGGTGAAAAATGAGGTAGTTCTAAGAAGAGTGGGAGAGGAAGGTAATCTAGTAAAGACAATAGAGGAAAGAAATAGGAATTGGATCGGACACGTACTAAGAAGGCAATGTTTGTTAAGAGATGTTTTGGAAGGATCTGTGGATAAATAAAAAGGGGAAAAAGTAAGAGAAAATTATGGACAGTATAAGAATGGTTTATCGAGGGTACGGAATGATGTAAGAGATGGCTCAGGAGAGAGACCTTTGGCGGATAAACCAGGGATCTTCGTAAGCAGAACACTAATGATGATGTCTGTCTGCCGTCCGGCCGTCGCAACTGACGAGATCTAGAAAACGGCGAAAGGGATTTTAAAAATTTTGATTTCTAAAAATAGGTACTCTCAATGGTAAGAGCCGAAATTATGATGTGTTCGATAACTCTACCGGAAGTGTGTCAAAAAAATCGTCAAGTGTGTCAAAACAAGGAAATATGCATTTTTAGCTTCAAAAACGTTCATTTTAAGTGATTACGAGTATAAAAGAATGCGGAGAGATCTTGGTGGTCGGGATTGGCATGTAATACCAAAAACTAGATTATAGCATTATAAGTTTGTCAAAAAAAATGTTGTCAAGTGTGTCAAAAGAATGATTTTTATTTATTAAAATGGGTAAAAACCCAATTTCTTGGAAAAAATAAAATAAATTATTTGTATGACATGATATTTTATTATTATAATAGAGAATTGTGACATTATAAGTTTGTCAAAAAAATAATGTCAAGTGTGTCAGAAATATTTTCATTTATTTTTTTAGCCAATTTTCTGGAAAAAAAATTTAGCTGTTTTTATGACGTAAATGTAATTGAACATGAAATGGAAATTTTGAATTTGTTATAGTTTTTGAAATATTTTTGGAATTTTGAAAAAGTTTATATTTTAGATTTTGTAATAATTTTTGCAATATTTTTAGAATTTTGGAAAAAGTTTTAATTTTTGATTTTGTATGATTTTTGGAATATTTTTCGAATTTGGAAAAATTTCAAATTTTTGATTTTATTGTAATTTTCGGAATTTTGAAAAAAGTTTCAATTTTTGATTTTGTTATAATTTTTGCAAAAGTTTTAGAATTTTTGAAAAAAATTTTAATCTTTGATTTTGTAATAATTTTTGGAATATTTTTAGAATTCTTAAAAAAGTTTGATTTTATTTAATTTTTACAATATTTTTGAAATTTTGAAAGAAATATGAATTTGTGATTTTTGATTTTATTATAATTTTTGGAATTTTGAAAAAAAGTTTCAATTTTTGTAATAATTTTTGCAATGGTTGGAAAATTTTGGAAAAAGTTTGAATTCTTAAGAATTTTTGGAATATTATTAGAATTTAGAAAAAGTTTAAATATTTGATCTTATTCTAATTTTTGGAGTATTTTTAGAATTTTGGAATAAGTTTTAATTTTTGATTTTGTTTTAATTTTTGCAATATTTTTAGAATTTAGGCAAAAAATAGAAAGACTGAATCTAACAAAATATGGTGTGCAATTTATGAAATTTTTTTGCTATCCACACAATTGTCGATCGATCTAGTTTCGAACCGATAGGAACTTTTTAATACACTTTAAAAAAATTGTATACAATTCTCATCAGAGCTAGCCGACTAGATACAGTACCAAAAAAAGTTAACGCTATATAAATCAAAATTGGTCTACTGCTCTAGCGATAGACACAAGTGAAGATACAAGCTTGTTATCCAATTCTAACTTAGTTAGAGTATAAAATTGGAGCTCCCTTATATAGATGTAAGTAAAGAGAGTTTGTAGGTAAAATAAAAAAACATTTGTCTGTTGGATATATTTTTGGAATTTACAGGTTTGATCCATAGCTGCAACTCAATTTTTAAATTACAATTACAACCACAAAAAGAAGAAAACCTCGTAAAATCATCGAAACTAAATTCTAAAGATCATGAATCAAAACAAAACCAAAGTTTAAAATTTATGAAATGCTTATTTAACGTTTTAGTTTCGGTCGTGGTCTTGACCGAAACCAACTTCTAAGAACAATGCCAGTAAATAAAAAGTGCATATGACGATTATCACTGCAAATCAAAAACAAATTAATTGAGATATTTTTTTATAAATAAAATGTTCAATTGGGCCACGAGATTTCCCTTTTAAATTTAAAGCTTATATGTTTTAAATTTAATTTTAATTTTTTCAATTATTACTTGGAAATAAAAGAGATGCTTAAATCTCGGTAGAAAGTTTCATGTCCACCTTGCTTTCTGGCACTACGAGCTTCAGGCACCTATCACGCCATGGTTAAAATGAAACACTTACCACCCAGGTGTGTAAGATTTTTATAGACTACAGAATAAAACTTCAAATAAACATTGGCATTGTTTCCTACCAAATCTAAATCTGCTAACAATAGATCTAACGAATGTTTATTTCGAAATAGTTCAACTTTTTTACTAAACCTTGAAAATTATTATTCTTAACTAAACACAAATTATTCAAAATGGAGAGTAAAGTTATTCTTTCGTAAACATAAAGAAATAAATTTCCAGCTTACATAAAGAAACCTTATGTGTCTAAATTATGAATATTTGTTTAACACAATAATCTTCTATCTCCTTAAAACAAAACACCATTAACATAAATCTCACATCTAAATTTAATTGTAGATTTACTTTTTTGATTTTTTTTCTACTTTTCAAATTGATTGCCGAAGTATAAATCTTTTTAAAGTATAGAAAATATAAATCTTACGAAGAAAAAGGGAAGAAAAACAGATTTCACAAAAATTATCTACCCCGACACAAAAACAAAAAAAACGTAAAGGAAGCAAGCACATGATACAAAATACATCAACATCTTAAAACCTAACCAATCCACGTAACTTATCTTATTCATTCTAAATAACAAAACCAAAAAAAAAATTAAATTATATAAAGAAATAATCTTATTCCAAATAAATACAGAGATTTTAAAAATTAATGGTTTTCAATCAAAATATCTGCTAAATTTTTAAGATTTGTCTAAACTAATCCGTAATGCTAGCGCTAGACGTAGAAAAAGAATAAGAAGTAGAAAATTCTGTTATAAATTTTGTGGGAAAAAAATTAATTCCGAAAGGAAAATTACAAAACAATGAAAATTATTGTAAATTATTGTGCTGCTTTCATTTCCATTCACGCGTTGATAAATTACATTACTATTTTTGGTTTAGATACCATAAAAAAGGAAGAAAATTTATGTCCTATGGCTATAAAAGAGCTTTTCTTGTGAATTTTAGGAAACAAATGGAAAAGTGTTATTGGGACGTTAAATGTTTGTTGGTTATTAAAACTATTTTGATAGGTTTTGGGTGGATGGTTGTTGTTAGTTGGCATCAAATATATAAATGAATTAATTTTTCTTTTAAATCGGCTATAACAATAATGTGCTCCAGCAAAGCCTACCTACACTACTACAAATCGATAAATTTTGTAATTCCAGAAAATATTTTACTTGGTAGTTTTGATGTCTAATATGTACATTAAATCCATTTCTAAAACGATTCCCTATATGTTCCGTTTTTGTAGATTTTACAAACACCAATTAATGTAAAATTCTTGATTAACTTTTAATTACATTTCTGGAATTACATTTTTATTTTTCCCATACTATACTGAGGTGTAAAATAGAAGAAAGAATGTTTTGGTCGGAACTTGAAGGTAAAAAAAAATTGTATGAAACATAGAAAAAAAAATGCATCTATTAATTATAGTATTGAAAACTTGCATTGGAAGATTTGTTATTGGAAACACTACACTAAGGAAAATAATGATCCTTTGAATTATTACTTGAAAAGACAGATACCAGAATCCACAAGTTTGGTAAGTCTAAATTTTTTGGGTTAAGTTTTTAGTTTAGTGTTACATATTCTTTTTATGTTATAAGCATTAAAACGCCAATTGTGTTTGCTTTGTTCTGTTGCTGCTATCCTAAATCAATTGGTTGGCTTAATGATCGAATGAGTTGCTGGGACTCATGATATCCACAGCTATAAGGTAGATTGATTCACGGAAATTAAAAAAAAAGTATGGTTTGTCAATAACAGTTTAAGTATTATTTTGCCATTTACCTTTTTTAATCTGCCAATTACAAGGACTACTTTACTGCCGAACAAATTCACGACAATAATTACGATTGAGCCAAGTCAAAAGCGGTGTTTGGTTACACAGTCTAGTAGACAAATATCTAAAATTAGTAAGTGCAAATTTTGTTGCTATCTGGGGCTTTGCACTGCTAAATGTCACAGTAGCGCCCAAACTGATCTTGATATATTCACTGATCACTGGTTTGGATAGGATTTCCTACATGTTTTGTCGTGAGTAGATCCAGCTTTTTGAGTTACACTTTGGTGTTTTTGTGTTTATTATTTTTTTGGTTGCTGTTATATAGTTTATATTTCGCGGAGTTAAGATTTTAAACTTCGAACTATCTCAGTGCAGTTTTATCCAGCTCTTCTTTATTGGAATTAATTTTTTTGGTGTTTAGTGTTTAGGGTATGCTAGGGTTAAATAGACTGCTAGATTTGGACGCATTTTGGAAGCAAATTGAAGCTGGGATTCAGTATATTGTTTTGAATATATGTTTTGTCATCATCCGTCCTCTATGACGTAATGTTAAACTAGAGTATCATGGGTATCAGAGTATCAGGGTTTTCTTGAGGTAATTTTGATGAGATAGTATATGCAAAATGTATTGTACTGCAAAATTGTCTTTGTCACAATCAGCTTGAAGATTAAATGTTTATTTACAAAGATCTTATACCTTTAAATAGCAGCAATACTGAAAATGAATTGAAGTATATTTTATAATCAAATTAAAAATGTTATGGGACTATTTCTGGATTAATGACACATATTAGGTATGAATTGATAGTTTATCACAGATCCTTGAGATTTTAGCTCATATTTTGTTCAGGAATTATTGAACATGTATTTATTTTTGAGTAAAATATAACCACAATGTTCACAGCCAAAAATATAACTTGCTGCTGCATTATGTTACTACTTAAGGGAATAGAAACTACAAAAAAAATTCAAATTCAAATTCAGATGCAATTTCTTTTTACAGAGATACAGTCGCATGCAACTATTTCTGTCAAGAACCAGTCGGTTTTTCTAATAGACAGCAATATAGGATGTAAAAAAGGCTAACAGGTCAATGCTTAAATGTAGATTTTGTGGAGATTCTTAGTCACAAAGTATTTTTTTTGTTTAAATTCTTGTATGGGGAGGGTGAAAACAATATGCCGTTTTTATATTTTACGCCATTAAAATGCATTCTTTTTTGAGTCGAAAAACACTTCAACATTTATTTTGTAAAATGGACTATTGATGACCCAAACGTATTTGGTTAGTTAGAAGAAGAGTTAAGT
This sequence comes from Diogma glabrata, assembly GCA_963693315.1. Lineage (NCBI taxonomy): Eukaryota > Metazoa > Arthropoda > Insecta > Diptera > Cylindrotomidae > Diogma > Diogma glabrata. The sequence continues at coordinate 42,412,091 of OY856186.1, forward strand.
CGGTTGCCTAAAAAGGAAATTACTCTTTATATTAAGGAACATATAATCTAAGAATAAAGTACCAAACAATCCTTTCGGCAATTCTGAGATCTTCCAGAAATAAGTAATCGTGCACCATTTTCCCGAAAAGAAAACAGAAAAAAAATTTTCAATGCATTCAAGCAAAAAGCAAATGGAAGACGACGACCTTTTTCTAGAAAAATGCCATAGATTGAAGCCTGAAGGAGTTCCATACCCACAAACAATTTTAAAAAAGTGCGAGAAATGTGCATGTAACAAAATCCATATGCACATGATGTGCACCATACCGTGCACATGTCGTCAAACGCCTTAGTATAAATATCCACACAAATGTTAGCAACATGTTTCACGAATAATAAAAAGCAAAACGTAACGATATTTATTTAATGATAAGAATAATAAACAAAGAATGAAAAAATGGAGAGTGAAAAATTAATTTATCATTTTTTAAAATGACTGGTTTAATTCAACTTTTAATGAGATAATATGACTTCTGTAATATTAAATTGAAAGATTTTATCTTATTTTCATCTAATGTTATGTGCGAAAGAAATTTTTGCTATGAAGCTAATGAAAATATACACAAAAAACAAACGGTCACTTTGAATAATTTATTTTAATGACTCAACAAATTTATTACTTTTATTTAATATTTTGAGTTTGTCATTTTTCATGTCGGTTTACTTATATATAAATTTATTTTTATAATTTTAAGAAAATTGTGAAAAATTAATATTAATTTTTGTTTGTTAGCCAAAATTTTAATACTTTAAATTTTAATTTAAATTGTATCGTTAAAAAATGACGAAAAAATGGACGCCTCATTTACAAATGCAATCACATACATACATTTTAATTTTACAACTTAAAAATGCGACCGCAATTTTCAGTTGTCGTAATGATGGTACCAAAAATATTAGTCTAAGAAAAATTCATAACGTTGATCCTACATAGTCACAAAAGTCACACACATCACATGACACATCAAGTATTTTTGTATTTATGCCCGAAAGTTCTATGCACATTTTGCTTAAAAGTTTGCATGATTTAAAAATGTTAAAATAAAACAACTAGGTATCACTTTAGCACTCAAATTCTTTTAAACATCAATTCAATTTAAAATGTATGATTGTCTAGGTTATTTAAAAAAAAATTAAAAATTAGTAAAGTAAAAGAGTGCATGAAATGAGCATAAATTCGTGCACTATGTGCATAATGTTCATCGGGATACAAACTGTGACATAACATTTGTGTATAGATTAAAGAAAAAAAATCATGAAAAAAAAATACAAAATTGATGAGTCGATATATCACAACGTCGTATGTGCTACTCTATAGATGTCGAGTTGCAGTTTTGCTGCACTTCAGACCTACCTAGACAACCCAACTTACAAAAATAATTCCGATAGTTAAAAATGACTAGCTCTTACAAAAGGTATCCGTGATACCATAACTGAGCAGTGTTATAAACAGGTTTCTGTTTATTTTAACAATCACATGGCCTCTGACCCAGGAAAAATCTCTTACATAACAAAAAGTCAGGCAGGTGCGAATATAATTCGCTCGCTGAGGGTTCCGTGTATATAATATTTGAGAAAAAAGCTGTTTTTGTTAGTAAAGTTTCACGTTTATTTGAAATTTTAACTAGTAAAAAAAATTTTAGTATTGAAATCTTGTCTTTTGTAACGTTCGTAGATAGTGGGGGGCCAAAAAAACGTTTACGTTTCTTAAAATAAGTCGAGAACCGTGCTTTTAAAAGTTACAAAAACTACTGTACTACTGCACTACAAAAAAAATCACCTTTCATATGACACCCCACATGGCATGATCAACAATAATTTCTTTTTAAAATTTCTGCTTTAAATCCCCTCCAATGAACGTTTTAAAATTATAACAATCAAAATAAAAATTTCGGCTTCGATTTAGCAAAATCCCACACAGGTGAATTCTTTAAATTTTTTCTTTTGTAATATTCGTAAATAAGGCGGAGGATAAAAATAAAATTTTACATTTTTGAAAATAAGTTAAAAACTGTGCTTTCAAAAATTACAAAAAAATTTGTTGTGAACTACACAAAAAAAATCACCTTGCATATTACACCCCACATGACATGATCAAAAATAATTTTTTTTCAAAATTTCTACTTTACACCTCCTCCATTAACATTTGAAATTATAACTACCTCATAACTACATTTTGGTTTCGATTTAGCAAACCCATGAATTTTTTTAAATTTCTTCTTTTGTAATGTTCGTAGATAAGGGGGGATAGAATGATGTTTAATTTTTTGAAAATAAATCGAAAACTGTGCTTTCAAAAATAAAAAAAAACTGTTTGCACTACAAAAAAAATCACCTTTCATATGACACCCCACATGACATGATCAAATATAATTTTTTTCGAAATTTCTACTTATCACCCCCTCCAATGAACATTTGAAATTAAAACAACCAAAAAAAAAATTTGTTTTGATTTAGCAAAATCTCTACAAACATGAATTTTTTGAATTTCTATTTTGTAATGTTCGAAGTTAAAGGGCGGACTAAAAAAACCCACTCGTTTTTGGTAATAACTCAAAAACTAAGCAGTCGAAAATTCAATGAAAACTTGAAATACTCGATTCCTTAAAAAAAACTTTTGTTTTACTATCTCCTTATCTATGTGTGGGAAAACACATTAAATAACTGTGGAAAATTTCAAATTGATAGCACTTTTATTTTGTGTGTAAATCGATTATGTAGAAATTCAGACAGATTACCGAGATCTCACCAATAGGGAACCATTTTTACTTTTTCAAAGTACGGAACCCTAAAAACAAACATGACGATATTCACAAAATCTAACCAAATAATGAACATGATTGAAAGGAATAAATTTTAAATGTAATTAAATAACACAAATAATATAAATATATATCTTAGTATCTGATTTAGTATTTATCCATCAGAATACGATATTCCGGCTTTTCTTGAATGTTTTCATGTTCGTCTATATCCAAGTATTAATGATACCGTTATTCTTAATTCCACTCCAAAATTTTAAATCAAATTAGCAGGCAGAGTTTACCAACTTGGTAGTTATCAGCCGAACGATGTTTTTTTTAAGAAAGTATGTCTAACAATTACTTTCTGAGAAGTCTCCTCTTTTTTCCTTTATTACCTCCTTTAAAATGTACGAACATTTCCTACATTTTCAATAATTGATAACAAACAACATAACTGATTTTATCGAATTTACTTGTAACAATTATTTTATTTTCGCAATATAGTTTAATGGGACTTCTTTCAACAAAAACCACCAAAAATTTTATTGTACAGATTGATTTATATAAAAAAATTACAATCCCAAAAAAAAAGATTGATATCCAATATATATGTAATTACAACTTTTCAATTACTTCAAAACTTAGAGTGCATTAATATTATATATTTTTTTTGTTTTAGGTAGATTTCATATAAAAATCTACCTATTGGTATGTGCTTCATCTCGGAATTTCGGAAAAATTTTGGTGCCAAACGACTATATATGATAAGCGGAGACGGAAAATCAAAATGAAAAAAAAATTTATATATATATATATATATATATATATATATATATATATATATATATATATATATGTATATATATATATATATATATATATATATATATATATATATATATATATATATATATATATATATATATATATATATATATATATATATATATATATATATATAACGATATGAGATATAACGGAATTTGGCGGCACTCTCACGGTCGCATTTTTTGACCTACACCAAAATAAATTTTTGTGTGTGTTTCGGCAAATAATGTCTTGGACAAGTTTGTGAACTGGCCATATCCGGGTACCAGTTAAGCGGCTAGAGCCTAAAATGTCGAATAATCTAGGGCAATATAACTTCCGTTTGAATCATAATATTTTAATAAAATTTATAAATATTGAATATTTGAACATATTTCTATCATTTTTATCCAAATGACAACTTTGACGTTCCAGGTTCCTGCAAAATCAGCTGTTTTAAAAATTTGCCAATCTTTTTTGTCCTTGATCAAGCTGAAAATGGCAAGCTCACACTTGAAAACTTTTTTACACAAAGTTAAAATATAAATCTTTCCAAAATTTAAAAAAAAATAGTTCAAGTCTAAAGGTTGAGGCCCCAGGTCTTTTAAAATGAAAACAAACGCAAAAGGCAATGATTTCATCATGTTTGAGTTTATGTTATTTAAATTTATCTTAACTTTTAAGATAATTTTTAAACTATAGCCTCACAAAATTCCAGCTTTCTATCCCAAAAGGTTCCATTTTTATAAGCAATATAATGCACATATTACAGACAAATCTCAAGCCATTTAATACCAAAGGAAAATTATTATATGCTCTTTTGTTTGTATTTTTAATTTTTTTTCACTAAGTAAACTATGTATTTGAAAAAAGATTAAATGAGAACAAAAAAATACAATACAAAGATGATTTTAAATTAAAATTGTTTAATAATGTTTGATTATAAATTATGTGTGATGGTATAATTGTAGTTGTCACGTAGTTCTTTTGATCTTTGTTGGACGTTTGTTTGATCTTTGGTGGATTTAATATGTTATGACTAATTTTAACCAAATTGAACAAAACTGTTCCGAAATTGCATAAAGTAGTTTCGGTTAATGTATTAAATGTCTTTTGTGAAATTTGTTGGATAATTCCGTTTCTATTTAGTTTTTTGATTTCAACTAATTTGATACATTGATTCTACTTGTATGCATATCTGTCTGATCAAGAAATCTACCTTTTTCTAGCGGATATACCTGCCGCTGGACTTTTTGATTTATGCTCGAAAGCTAAACATTATGCTTTACAGTTAAAACTAAACAAACTTTATAATTCAAAATCGTTTTATAGAATCACTTTTTTTCTAAAAAAAAAGTTTTTCTACTCATCTCTGTCGTTGTGGCTTTCAAATTTGATCAAATACAAAATCAAAACAATAAGGTCCTTCAAAATTCAATAAATTATTATTCATGCGAATACATTTTAATTAAAAATTAAAATCTGAAGCACCCTAACAAATGATGGTAAGATCTGCGCAGAACCATAAACTTTATTTATATGACCGTTTAACGAACACAAAATAAAATATATTTATTTCACATAGAAAGAAAAAAATAATTGATAACGCATAACATTTAACAAAAAGTTAAATGATTTGAGGGGAAAATTACATATTACGTAGTATACCAACATTTGAATTTATGTATACAGTGGAACGTTGTTTATCGTCAGATACTTCTTTAGGAAATGAATTCAAATTGGTTAACAATCAGAAACGAATGTATAATCTGTAGTATGAATATGGGCAGGATTGGTTGTTTTATATTTTAAGAAGAAAATTCTTATTAAACAGATTTTGTTTGTCGTTACAGCAGTACCAGATCATGTTTGGTAATGTAATAATATTAAAATCAATCATCTTCTGAAATCTTTCCAGCTCAGTTCAAGTAACTGTAGATATCAATTTTGATCGTCGTGTTTTGTATCATTCTTCCATTGACAGGCAGGAGTTTTTATTGCCCGCAAATTAAAACCAAGTATATTTTCGCATTAATTACAGGAATATTATTATGAACTGATCAACGTTTCATCTCAGTATTGCTAGAACGACCTCCTTTTGCAGGTGAATATTGTTTCTGACAATAAAGTTGTTTTTTTCTAAAATCATTGTGGAACTTCTTATAAGTTCTACGTATATTTAGGCACATTTTTTAAGAAGGAATTACTTTTGATCTAGCAGTGAAATAAACACTCAACTATGTATGTATCAGTTAAATGTGAAACAGAGCTGGTCAGTCAGGCCCAATGTGTGCAGAAAAATAAATAACGTGCAATTTATTTATTAAACTTGAAAATTTTTGGAGGAGTACAAAGTTTAATGAAAATTGCAGATTATTTATTTCTTCTGCACACATTGACACTAACTGACCAGGTCCGCACTCATATTTCATTGACTGACTGATATAACTGTTATTTATTTGTAATATATAGTCTGTATTCTGATGATAACATATTGTTTGATAACATATATTAGAAGCCTGTTCCACAGTTGGCTTCACTGACGCTGTGTGTGTCACAACTACTATAACCAACTGGTAAAAAATAAGCTATAGTAAATTCAGAGCATTTTATTGTCATTTGCTCTCTCTTGGTCTGCTATGATAAGTCCAGCACCACATAATTTTATTCTATTTAACTCAACAAAACTAGAAACTTTTGTTCCACCAAAAGTTGATTTGGCAAGTGCACAAACTTGAAATGACAACATTTTAAAAACCAAAATTAAAAACAATAATCTTGCCTTGTCTTCGGAGTTTCCAGCTACTTTACCTATAAGATCAAAATGTTAGACTCATAACAACATTTTCAAAATTTTACTCTCATTTTCGAATTTCGTTTGTGCATTTTTAACGAATTCAATTTTTGGTTTAGTTCCAGTTCGATTTTATGTTGATAATTATCTAAAAATTTGTTGGCTTAATGCGCAGGGGTGAAGATTTTTTGAGCGAAATTGGACAAAGAAGAGGATGGGAGACAACTACAAAAACTTCTTACTCTGAGATTCTAGTTGAATGTGGGTGTATAACATTTTTGTAATGCCTCCATCCAATAATTCTTCGCTCCAAATTCCAGTTTGTCACAGGTTTTTATTCCAACTACAGCTTACAGTTCTAAATGGAGTTTTTGTATAAGGTGGTTACCAGAAAATCGGATGTTCCGATCACGTTGGGGTCACCATTGTTGGTATGTTCACTTGTAAGTTCAATGCTTCCTCAAAAAACTTCAATGAAACGTTTACTTAAACTTTTATTAATTTTTTTAATTTCCTAAATTAAACAATGGTTCTGTAATCAAATGCTACTATTGACTAACAACTTTTCCTATTTTTGAATAATAAAGTAGTATAAATGTTTAACATAAAATTACATATAAATAAACTGAATACATTGTGCTCTATAATTTCTGATTGAAAATACTAATATAGCGTTGACAACAAAAGCTCGTTTCCGGGCAGTGACTGCAACAGGCTTCAGTCCGCAATGGAAAGAATGGATTGCTTCTTGTCCATTGCTGATTGCACAAACAATATAAATTAACTAAAATTTCGTAAGATTGATAATGATTTCGTAAGCCTAAGTATATAAATACAGCGGTAAATAAAGCGACAAATTTGCTGCAAAAAATGACAACGATACCGGAATGAACAACGATATTGGAACAAATCATATTACTATATAAATTTATAAGAATAAACTTTTATCGTATTTCCGCTATATGTTGAAAAATATTTATATGTTACAAAAAAAATTACGATTGCTACTTTTATTTATGTTTTGAACTTAGTACAGACTACAGAATGATGTTGTGGTTCTTGTGGACGGAACGGAAAAATTTTAAATGTTTTAAAATTATTATTCAGGTAAATTAATCGTCTTCTAAGAACATGGTAATTTAAGCTCAATACTCGATCGAACATTCATTCAAAAAAATTTATTTGTGGTATATCACAGTGTGGCAAAGTAACAGATTTCGAAAAAGATACATAACCAAAACTATTGCAAAGATTGAGTGATTTTCAAAATAATTCAATTTTATCCTAACGTAATATTAAACTATTCGAAAATATTTTCTATTAGGGCAATGTACAAATAACCTTTTATTCGAAAAAAATAAATCGACCTTTTTTTCTTTAGTTCAAAGTTATACCTTTCGTTGAGCGTAAAGCCCGGATCAGGAAACTAGGTTTCCCATAAAGTTGTAAAACTTAAAGTTTTAATAAAAACCTTTATTGAAACAGAAGGGATACTGAACAGAAATCTATTTTTAAATATCTTTTCGACTACCAAAAATTGTATATTCCATGGAGATTGAAAAGATGCTCTCAGTGGAGAACGGATCAAAAATAAATAAGAAAACAGAAATTTAATAACAAGAATAAGTTCATTAGAAAACGAAATAATTTTTATTTTTAGACTTTTAGTATCCAACTGCTGCTAAATAATATCTTCTCAAGAACAGTACTTAACTTTTGGAAGAGGATACGTAGAACCTATTTCAACGAAATTTCTTTTAATATTTTGTTATATAAATTTGTTTGATAATAATTTTATGGGATTAATTGGAATTATATTGAAACATTCCAAGACCAGAGAACAACATTTGTATAACAATATTATCATAACGCTTATATTTTTGGTGAAATTGCTGTTTTTGGTGAAAGTTCTGAGAAGGAATGCTGACAAAACGTGAGTATTTACAGTTATGTTTTTCCTGTATTCCTTCCTTGTTTTTCTTAAAATTTAAATTACTAGAGATAGGGATACTGTAATTCATAAAAAATATTCTCTTCGCCTTAAATTCAAATTAAAATTTAATATCCGATTTTGATGTAGAACCATAACAATTTTAAGAATAAATTCATTTTCAAAATTCAAATATTAAATTTTAATTGTAAATCCTCCTTAAACGTATTATGAATAAATTTTATTGACCTGAAATTTTATTTTTATTGTTATGCTAAGTAAATATTAAAATTTTTTATGCATTCATTTATATTATAGAATAACTGAATTTATTAATTCGATTTTTTTATTATTATTATTTATTTTACGTTACAAAAATACAAATAATATTTTTTTTCTCTATGTGATTGCCATTTTCTCCCCAATTCAATTTACGAGTACCATAAAATTTTTTATTGAATTTGTTAAACTTATATTGATTTATGTTGTTTTTGATAAGATGATTAAATATTTTGTTCTTCCGGAAACTTGAATTTAAATACATGATTTTTGAGTTTATGGTCATTGATTCATTTTGAAAGTTGCCTTGAGTTGGTTCTGATCAGTATCAGTATGTGAGTTCAGTAAATTTTAGCCTCAACTCACTGCAAATGCTGAATTGCACGCGATACAATTCGAAAGAGGTTAGAATCAAAGGTGCAAAGAAAAGGAACTGTGACGGCACCTTAAAAATATTGATAAGTAAAGACCATCACCATCACTGCATCCATTAATATTATTTTAAATTTTCACTAATAAAAACTTCACTTATCGCATGATTTGTCCTGATTTCCCTCTTTATACTGAGGTAAATCTAACCCTTCATATCAATAATTAAACCAAAATCTATGGAATGATATCATTCATTTACAGAAAAAAGAAACTTCGTTATATCAAAATTCAAAACACACAGCAGGTTGTTGAATAGTGCTATGAATAAAATCGCTGTACCAAAAAGAAACAAGTATATTTATTTATGTATAATCATTAATACAATCGCTGCATCAAAATAAACAGTGTTTTAGTCGACTACTACTGTTGTTGTCAATTGCTTACATTCTCAATAGTCGTGGTTAATTTTATTGAATAATTAATTGTATTTCGATACTTAACAAAAATTGACATTCTGCCATGTTTTTGTTACGGCGGAAAACGCATTTATCATCTAGCAGTTTTTAAAATCCACACATTTGCGTCTTCTTGTGAATTTAAAAGTACCACATGAAATTAAATTAACAACTTATTTAGCACACCAAATCAACTTCCATTCACACAACAACTCAACTGTTTCAGCTACCAAACCCCAACTGACTCGAAGACTCAAAAAAACAAATTGAACAAAAAAATGAATCACAAAAAAGTTTACACGATAAACAAGATATTTTTGTAGTTCTGTTTTGTTTTCATGCCATGTAAAAGAAATACGAGAAAGTTTTGTTAGCTAGTAACAGACATAAAGGTTTTAAAGGACCAATATAATTGTGGATCTAAAAATTAAATATGAAGTTAGGATGAGAATTTTTTTTTTTTTTTGAAAATGTGTATAGCTACATTTTCGAATGATGCGGATAGTATTTTACCGAAGAGAGGAAGTTAAGGTACATTAGCTATAATGTTTAAATACCATTACAAAACAAGACGAAAGGAAGAAGTACGGCTGACTAAATTCGTCCTGAGAACCATAAACAAAGTAAAAACGAAATGGGAGTCAGAATCAAACCCAATAGCCTTAGATTAAGAGTATCATGCTCTACCGACTGAACTAGCTGGACCAGACAAAAAAAATTTGCCAAAAGCAAAAAAAATAATATAAGCCGCCCCCAAAAAACATACCCAAAACAGATCTAAGAAAAATCTTGGAATAGAACTAAAGAACCGTTAGAATAGACAGCAGAAAAATGTGCTAATTAAAAAAAACATCAAAGTCGAAAGCCAAAAAAATAACTTAACCCAAACATATAATTAACAAAATATGAGTTTTGGAAGTGTTTCGGTGAAATCGATGGATGATCAGCTGAAAAAGGGAGTCTAACTATCGCTCGGCAATCCAAGGGCTAGCTTTTCTTTCTAACTGTTCCCTGGCAAGCTAAAAACAACACCGCAACACCATGTGTTGAGAATAAAGAAATTGGTGTAAGGATAGAAAACGTCGGTCACAGTAACCCAAACGACAAGCGAATAATTTCCCTGCTATCGTCTACTGGTCTGCGCTCCTCATACCCTTCAACAAGTTACGTTTTTACGAATAGAATTTTTGTAGACAATGGCAGCGTATTATTTGGTGGTCTTAACCCCATTGAGAACCCGTGGTGTAACACTTTTTTAAATCACAATTTCATTTACAATTTTTTTTTGTGAATGAAAGCAACCATTGAAGTAAAACACAATTCTGCAGCACATTACAAAATATTTATTTAGATTCTAACAAAGAAAATATAATACAAAAATTAGGGTTTGCGTCGGACCAGACGGTGTGTAATGAAGCGCTGCTTCGTTGAATGACAACGAAGTGGCAAAGCAGGTCGCGTCCTAACGATATTTATTTATAGCCCCAGACTAGCTGCAATATATGGGATCGAGAAAGAAATCCTGCTACTTCATCACGAATAAACAAAAGTACGCGTAAAACATGATAAGAACAGATAGAAGAAAATAAGCAAATGAAGGCTTGAGACTCTGGCGACCCTCATACGCGAAAAGAACCACGATCACCACGTCCAACCCTCTACTTCAACACATTATTTCACACTTTCAATCCTCATGCACCCGCGCTCCCTCACCCGCATCCACACACGCCCGCACTTACAAACACAAGCACATAATCACCCATACCTAAATCCATGCCCCTAAGTTTAACATTTCAAAACAATTTTACACCAGCTTAATGGTAACATAATTTGAAAAGTTCCCGTTAGTGATTGAATTATTTATTCGATTATTGTAGTAATCGGTTACATCCATATATAATTTCATAGACCAAATGGTAACAAATCTTATAAGTTTTTTTAGCAGTAAAAATCCCGCGCATTCAAAATTTGGAATGCATAAACAGAATTAGCAAAAAAAATAACATTTTGTTTGGTTTGTTGTAAATTGTTAACCTTTAACGTTTTCTCAGTAGGAAGCAATATATATATATATATATATATATATATATATATATATACAATAGGCCCAATTGCTGGTTTGAAACAAAATAACCAGACCACAGAACGCCAATATTATCTCCCTTTACAACACCACGCCCAGGATATACTACGAAGTAAAGTATGTTCATGGCAGGTGTCGGTTCGATGTTATTGCGTCTGCGCAGAGTCAACCATCCCAACATCAATTACTATTACCTTTGTTTAAATTAAATGAAAATATAACATCAGAATCCACAAACAACGTTAGATCTTGGCTTGATGTGATAGAATAAAAAAAAACAGGTTTGTCTTCTAAAATAAAAAAAATTAGAGGTAATCCTGTCTACTTATGGTAGCCGTAGACATCAGTGTTGTGTAGAAAGAAACTCATTTAATATAACACATTCTCCTCGGACTCATACGCCCATGCACCTCATACACCCGTTCATACATATCCCCATACACACACCCATATACACACATTCGTACACCTACATACTTTACCATAATCATTCATGCATAAAATAAAAATAAAAAATCAGATATGACTCACCCGCATCAGATATGACTCACCCATGTTGTCCCATCCTACTCTCCTTTCCTTCAAATTCAGCCGCTCATCTCCATCAGGTCATACATAGATCAAAGCTCGGCCATGGTGATTGCAACTTACAACCGTTGTTAAAATCCAAGTGTTATATAAATTAACGGATATAGAAATTGGTAATAATTTATGGCAGCTGCAAGGAATCAATCCGGAAATGACAACCGGTTTCAGCGATGATTCACCGGTATTTCTCGGTCATGAAATGTGATGATATCAACTTGTAACCAATGTTATTGATTGTAAGACACCATTAACAGCACTAATCCAGACTGCCTCCAGATCACTTGTCAATTTTTGTCATGGATCGTCGAATTTTAGGATAGTTTTACTATAAGTAACCGTGGGGATAGATGTTATCGCCCGAATTTGGAAATGACGTCAACTATTGTATCTAACTACTAACACAGCTTTAAAAAAAACTTATATTTTATGGATTCCGCTAACTGGATAAATCACAGCGCACATATCATATGTATAATTTTGGTTTTAATTTTCATTTAATTGGATTCATACATGGAATATAATTAGATTATGAAATTTTACTAGTCACTGACAACGAGTTGAATATTAAATTTAAATTTTAACTAAATAAATTACGATTTTTTTATAATTATCTAGATGACTTCACAAATATACAACGATTGAAATTTTTTTTTGTAAATAAATAACTTAATTAAAAATTTTAACTAAATAAATAGATGGTTTCATAAATATATAGTGCGTAGTATTTTTTATAGTTACTTGGCTTTACTTGGACTGTGGAAATGTAGATGCGAACTTCAACTTAATAAAGTGGTTATATTTTGATTACGTAACTTTGTCTACTTAATTGTAAAAAAAAATGACGTGGATTACACAAAAAAAACTATTCTCGAACGTAGACATTCGCGATGCACAAAATTTGACAAAATTTTCACAATTAATCTGATAACAAAAAAAACCAGACCGAGCAAATATGGCGCTCGCCACGGCACAAACATATAAATAATTTGTTTGATTTTGGTTCATTGACACTAAATCGGTAAATTGGAACCCCACGAATTGATATTATTGTAAACTACCAAAAAAAATTTTACTAATTAATTTTATACGCAATATTGCGAATTAAAATGTAACATTTTACAAAATCACAACTTGTCAACTTCGACAACACAGGCAGACGAAAAGTCGATGCCAAACTAAGAGAGACTACATGTCTTCAACCACGTATTTATAGGCTAAAGTCACGACGTTTTTACACCTCAACAAACCGATAAACGCGATAATTCTGTTTATTGGTTATTCTCTTTCGTTATATTTTGTACTAAAATTGGAGAATAATTATAAACAGAAACATGGATTATGAAACGAATGTAGGACATCTACATGGGAATAGTGCAAGTTATTGTACAACTGTTCTATGCTAATTTTATAGTGATTAATGATCACAAACCGAATAAAGGAAATTACATTTGGAAATATCACACAACTGTTTTAGGACAATAATTCTTTTAACGGAAACTATAGTAGATGATGACTATGGATTGAGTATAAAAAACAATGTGTAAAGGAAAAATGAATACAACCATGAAAATTTCTGCCAAGACAAATTTGATGTGTGTAGGATAGCGGCTCGAATTTCATTTACGGAGTTTGAATTACCCTTCATAACAGGTGAAAGTTATACTTCTTTGGCCATTCACTCACACACACTTAAAAAGTCCATGATTAAGTTTTGTCATTTAACTAATTTACGCCGCCATCTGAAAGATAGTTTATTTAACATTCAATTCGCAATTAAAAAATATTGAAACTTTTAATTGAGATCAAAAATATCCTATCGAGTATATATTAAGCGTAATTAAGCGTAATTCATAAAATATTATTCTTAAGTCGCTCAAAAAAGAAACATAAAAATTGACAAAATTTCCGAAAAATTTAATCTATTTTCATATTTGTTTTGCGGACAGAAGAAAATAACATGTTTTATATAGTCATATAGTCACATTTTATATAGTCAGTAATAGTTCATAAAAAAATTTAAATTATTTAATTGTAGTAAAATGAAAAATTTCATAGATAATTTGTAAAATTATTCAAGTTGTGTTTAAGATGAAATCCCATATAATTTTTTTGAATTTATTCTCCTTTTCCACTTTTGCAGCGCCATTGCGGCAAACACCGGAACAAAGCTATAATTTTCATTAAAAATTTACTGATTTTCCTAACTCTGTGAATTTGTTACAAATTTTTCTGTCAATCAGTGTCGAAACGTAGGGGAGGGGGTAAATGTCTGAAAGTCGCCAATAACACAAAAACTGTGCACCGCAAAATTAAAAAAAAAAAAAACAAATGCAATGAATTGTATATTAGGTGCTCCTTCAAATGACACCCCATTTGCTTGGTTCAAAAAGGTTTTTTTTCCCTCTCCACCCCGTCCCATAAACACACAGAAATATTATTATTTGAGACTTGGCTATAATTTTCATCCAAAATTTACCAAACTTCTTATAGACTAAGAGCCGGCGACAGCCAGACCTTCGTTATTTTATAAAAGCTGAAAGTTTTCCAGCGCATGACCCATACATAGGTAGGAACGATCCTCAACTATGAAGTTTGGATCATCGTGGCTTTGGCAGGTAGAAGGTAGCAAAGGTGCATAAAATGACTCCAAAGTTTCGTGAAAGCATAAAGTGTAATTTTTTTATATTTGCTTCAGGATAGTATTAGAAATCACGACGTCCATTGCCAGACACTTACTATAGTGGCAACCCCCTGCCAGACACCCTTTAACTTCAATAAATTGTAATTAAACTTTTGTCATAGTATAAAAGCTGAATTTTATATATGTTACTTGGGAAGCTATCAGAAGATATTTTCTTAGCAGCCAGACAGTTTCGATACTGTTTACATCTTGCCAGACAAGTTGAAAGTGTGCAATAAATTGTAATTAAACTTACGTCATAGTATAAAAGCTGAATTTTATATATGTTATTTTGGAAGCTATCAGAAGATATTTTCTTAACAGCCAGACAGCTTCGATACTGTTTACATCTTACCAGACAAGTTGAAAGTGTGCCGTACTTCAATAAATTGTAACTAAACTAACGTTAAAATATAAAAGCTGAATTTTATATACGTTACTTGGAAAACTATCAGAAGATATTTTCTTAGCAGCCAGACAGTTTCGATACTGTTTACAACTTGCCAGACCAGTTGAAAGTGTGCAATAAATTGTAATTAAACTTACGTTAAAGTATAAAAGCTGAATTTTATATATGTTACTTGGGAAACTATCAGAAGATATTTTCTTAGCAGCCAGACAGTTTCGATACTGTTTAAATTTTTCCAAACCAGTTGAAAGTGTGCTCTTGGTGCGAGCGCGAGGCAATACACATAGAAGCTGATGCGATAATAAATCAATAAAAAGTAAATCTAATAATTTACTAAATAATGTTTTATAGCTTTATAAACTTTGTTTTTAAAATTTAATTTAATTCACGATATTTTAAACAATTGTTTTAGAGTTCAGAAGTCCAAAAAAAAAATAGTTTTATTATATGCATATAGCATAGCCATCGTACACAAAATAAAAAAATATGGTTTTATTAAATGTATTATTTAAAAAAATATTTAATGATTTTAATAGTTTTCATCGTTGTTGCTGATATCTTCGTCACTACTACTCCAGTCCGTGGTCTGATTGTTTTCCATATCGTCTTCTCCGTCAGTATGTATGTATATATATATGTATTGAAAAAAAATGAAGTGCGTAATCTTTACACGCTGTTGAAGTAAAACTTCTTTGGCCACTGCAGCAGGTATTACTAAAAATATTAAATATAAAATAAAATAGATATGTCATATTGAAATTTAGAGTTTCTTTCTAATATTCTTGATAATATAATTTGCAACAATGTATAATAAAAAGCCATATTTACATGTTTTTCAAAGTCTTACAACGTATTACAAATTAAATTTCACGATGAATACATGTCCACTTAATTTAACAATTGGTGCGTTTTTCAAAAAATTTAGCAAATTTGTCATTAACCTATAATTTCATATTTCAATTATGTTAATAATTGAATTGACTTTGTAATACATTATGTAAATATTACTCTTTATTACACATGCTGCAAATTATATTATCAAGAAATGCAACTCTAAATTGCAATATGACATATTTATTTCATATTTCATCTTTTTATTAATATCTGCGACAGTAGCCAAAGAAATTTATTTCAACCACGTGCAAAGATTACACTACTCATTTTTCTATTTAACAAAACAAATTTAATCAACACAAATATTTTTGCCCGCCCGGGAAAGCCCGGGATGCAAACTCTAAACACCATGACCACCATGACCACCGTGACACTACACGACCATCATGACCACCATGACCACCATGACCACCATGACCACCATAACCACCATGACCACTATGACCATCATGACCACCATGACCACCGTGACCACCATGACCACCGTGACCACCATAACCAACATGACCACCATAACCACCATGACCGCCGTGACCACCGTGACCACCATTACCACCATGAACACCATAACCACTATAACCACCATGACCACCATTACCACCATAACCAACATGACCACCGTGAACACCATGACCACCATGACCACCGTAACCACCATGACCATCGTGACCACCATAACCACCATAGCCACCATGACCACTATGACCACCATGACCACAATGAACACAATGACCACCATGACCACCACGAATACCTTGATCACCATTACCACTATGACCACCATGACCACTATTACCACCATGACTACCATGACCACCATGACCACCATGGCCACCATGGCCACCATGACCACAATGACTACTATAACCAGCCCTAAAGAAGTTTTACTTCAAAAAACTAAAACATTTCAAAATATAAATTTAAAAAATTACGAAACTCAATAAAATATTACGAATATTATATTATTAGATATTTAAATCTAAGATCGACACGTCCAACTCATATAACATTTAATACGATACTGAGTAAGCGTATAAAAAATACAGTACACATAATCGAATTGTCGCATACTTGTCGAACATAATATTCGTTTGCCTTTTTTACTTCTAATTTCTTTTTTATTTTATTGTGTTTAAATTTCTACTTAAGTTTTTTTGGAATTGTGTGCATGTATATGTTTAAAATTCAAAATCAGACTGTAGTATGATAGAGATGAATATATATGGTTATATATCTGTTCAAATGACTACTTCCAACATTTATATGTCGACATTTATATGTGTGTCATAATTGAATTGTATCGTATATTTGCCGAATATTATTTTCGTTTTTTGTAATTCCGTTGCAAAATTCTTAAAACGCGCCTAAAGAAGTTTTACTTCAAAAACTGAAGAGTGCATTTACACTAACATTTCAAAATTGTACCCTCTAATTTAATAGTACTTCGCGGTTTTTATGCCAAAATAGCCCAGTGACCGATTCCTGCAATTAAAACCCGCGCACGCCTTAGTTTCTTTCTATATGACACAATCAATAGACTTAGAAAACAAAATATATTTAAGAAAACTACCATAGTATGAATAATTTTTTTTTAACCAAAACATGTTTACAAAAATTAATCGACGTTTCAAAAGACAAACATATTATCTTTTCTAGTAAACTCGGTGTACACAGATAGCAATAGACCTATCTTCTTTGCATCGGCTTGTATGTACATACGGCACACTTTCAACTTGTCTGGCAAGATGTAAACAGAATCGAAACTGTCTGGCTGCTAAGAAAATATCTTCTGATAGCTTCCCAAGTAACATATATAAAATTCAGCTTTTATACTATAACGTAAGTTTAATTACAATTTATTGCACACTTTCAACTTGTCTGGCAAGATGTAAACAGTATCGAAACTGTCTGGCTGTTAAGAAAATATCTTCTGATAGCTTCCCAAGTAACATATATAAAATTCAGCTTTTATACTTTAACGTAAGTTTAATTACAATTTATTGCACACTTTCAACTGGTCTGGCAAGATGTAAACAGTATCGAAACTGTCTGGCTGCTAAGAAAATATCTTCTGATAGTTTCCCAAGTAACATATATAAAATTCAGCTTTTATACTATGACGAAAGTTTAATTACAATTTATTGAAGTTAAATGGTGTCTGGCAGGGGGTTGCCACTATAGTAAGTGTCAGGCAATGAACGTCGTGATTTCTAATACTATCCTGAAGCAAATATAAAAAAATTACACTTTATACTTTCACGAAACTTTGGAGTCATTTTATGCACCTTCGCTACCTTCTACCTGCCAAAGCCACGATGATCCAAACTTCATAATTGTGGATCGTTCCTATTTATGTATGGGTCATGCGCAGGAAAACTTTCAGCTTTTATAAAATAACGAAGGTCTGGCTGTCGCTGGCTCTCGGTCTATTAGCTCTGTGAATTTTTACAAATTTTTCTGTCAATCAATGATTGTTGTTGAATTAAAAAAACAGTGAAAATCATTCATTAATCTAAATATTAATACATCGTGGTCTACTGCGTGAAATTAACTTTCGATTTTTTTTTTTAATTTATCGAAATTTTATTTTTTACTGAAGAACTTAGCGAAGACGTTTGCTTTAGTGCAAATCAATTTGCATCATATCTACAAAATCGTACATTTTACAAAAAAAATTTGTATGCAAAAAGTGTGTATTTTGATTTACTTAATTTAAAAAGACCCTTAAATATATGGGTTCTAATTTAAAAAAACCCTACTTTAGCATTTATCTCCAATACTTATGAGTTTCAAGGTCATTCAATATTACCACTAGACGTCCCCCCTCGACCCTTAACAAATATCACCTGGGGCTATTTTGTTCCATCTAGCATGGTTCTCGAGATAAAAGCCTGGCATTTTTTAAAAACTCACCCTGTATATTAAGTGCCCTTTTAAATGACCCCACTTGACCACATTTTAAATAGTGTTTTTACTCCTCCTCATTTCCACCCCCTTAGTAAATCTAAGTATGGAAATATGACACTTTTTTATATTGTTTATTAAAAACGTACTAATTTTTCTATCATTCCAAGTACATTTGAAAATTTTCAATCAGATTGGTTCGGAGCTAATCGAGGTAAGAAAACGCGAAGAAAATTTCATTATTAAAAATTATACAGAAAATGGTGAGGTGTAAAATTCCAAAATAAATACTGAAAGAATACTGAAATGAAGCCCTTTCATACCCTACTTGAATCTATAAAAAAATTGTATTTTCTCAAAGGTCTCACATCGTACCCCTGTAAACCAAACGAAAACAAATTTAGTTTTATTTGTATCTGTCATCTTAGGTGGACAGATTAGTTTTATACGCACCTCAAATTTCAGGCCCATAGCGTTTATAGTTTACGAGATAATCGATATAATGTGAAAATATCGTTTTACTCTCATCAATAGGGTTCGTTATAAAAAACGGAACCCTAAAATTTTCACCCGAAGTGAAAAATCAAAAATTGGAATTCGTAAATATGGAGGGGCTGTAATCTCACAGCTCTGAGATATCAAGACTTCGGTCTGGGTTAAGAATTTTGATATAGTTTTCGGCAAAAAACTTTTATGAGGACATGGTTTTTAGTTTTGGGCAGCGATGTATATCAAACATAACTCTTTGTTAAAGTACAAGTATTTTTTTATCTCTGTTTAGAAATTTATTACAAAACTAACACGAAACATCAATACGTTGTCCGAAAATTATAACAGATCATTAATTAACATAATTTAGTGAAAAGATGATTCACTCAGCAAACTGCTCAAAACCTCTACATTTAGCGTTTCGATAAAATATTTCAAGATCACCAATTCATATTTCTCTCAAAATTCCAAAAATATTGTAAAAATTAAATAAAATCAAACTTTTTTCAAATTCTAAAAATATTTCAAAAATTCTTACAAAATCGAAAATGGAAATTGTTTCCAAGTTTCAAAAATTATAATATCGATCGCATGGAGGGATCAGTTTTTATTAATTTGTTAATTTTTTTCTATTTATTTTATCCACGGGTGTGACAACCCCACGTACTCCAGTCCCTGCTATTGGCATATAAGATAACGTGAGATATCACATACCACTGGCAATAGCAGTGAGATATCACTAGCCAAGGTGATATCTTAGGGGTGCTGGCGGATGAACTGTATTCAGTCAACGGTAGCACTCTCAATCTTAGCTAATGAATATTCCTTGATGCTGGAACGCTGTAGCTTGCTCGATGAAACGAGCCTTCATATAACTACATATCTGAGCCTTGATCATTGAAAAATATACTGCGTCCCATAATCAGGGATTATGCCATTGGCGGGACTCTTGGCAAACCAATTTTAGTTTTGTTCCTGCAAATTTGTAAAACAAATTTGCTTTTTATCTCTTATTTTATTTTTATTTTCCCTATCCTATCACGAAATATTGGCCTATGTCATATTTTATATGTGATAGGATTTATGGTTAAGTTATCCATTACTTAACAAAAAAATATTAAAAAAAAACAGATTTGCGTCCATTAACATCCTTAGAACGCATGTTGTTGTGGGACCTTGGTCTTAAAAGGTTTTTATGTGTTGTGATACATATTGTAATGCCTACTACACATCACATCACATTCAAAAAAAAAAATAAAATCAAAAATTTTAAATTTTTCAAAATTCTAAAAATATTGCAAAAATTCTTACAAAATCAAATATTAAAACTTTTTCCATAAATCTAAAAATATTGCAAAAATTATTACAAAATCAAAAATACAAACTTTTCCAAAAATATTTCAAAAACTATAACAAATTCAAAAATTTCCATGTCCAATTTCATTTTCAATTATATATATGTCATAATAACAGCTACATTTTTTTTCCAAAAAATTGGGTAAAAAATAAATGAAATCATTTTTTGACACACTTGACATCATTTTTTTGACAAACTTATAATGCAATATAATTCTCAATAATAATAATAAAATTTCATTTCAAACCAATAATTGATTTTAATTTTGCCCAAAATATTTTGTAAAAACATTAATAAAAATCTTTCTTTTGGCACACTTGACAACATTTTTTTGACAAACTTATAATGCAATAATCTAGTTTTTGATCTCACATACCAATTCCTACCATCAAGATTTCTCCAAATTCAATGTTCCTACTCGTAATCACTTAAAATGAACGTTTTTAAGCCAAAAATATGAAAATTTGCTATTTTTGACACACTTAATGATTTTTTTGACACACTTCCGGTACAGTTATCGCACACAGCGTCCTTTCGGACCAGTTCCTTGAGTATACCTATTTTTAGAAAAAAAAATTTTCGAAATCCCTCAAACGGTTTTCCCAGACAGACATACATTTTTTTTTGTTTTTTTAGAATCAGTAGGTCCTAAAACGTCGAGAAATGCCAAAAGAGTGGGGAGTAAGAATTTCACTTTGAGCTCATGAATGTAATACTTAGGTCTTTCAGACCGAAGTAACTGTTATAAGCCGTATTAAATGTTGATGTACCAAGTTTCATTCAATTCAATTATCAGGAGCAGATGTTGTTGATTTCCAAAAAACAGGTGCACGAGGTGCACCACTTTATTCAATATCGCTCAAAAACTAATCAGCTCCTTGCCATACATATTTGCATCTTTTTCTAAAGTGTCATCAAAAAAAACCTTTTTGACCCAGGCGATTGGGGTGTCATTTGTAAGAGCACCTAATTTAAGACACATTGCAATTTTTTTTTACATTTTGCGGAGCACAGTTTTTAAGTTATTGTAAAAAGTGGGAGTTTCAAACCGTTCCCCCTCCCACGTTCCGTCATTGATTGACAGAAAAATTTGTGAAAATTCACAGAGCTAGGAAGTTTGATAAGTAAGGTAAGTGTACAATATTACGGGCTACTACTTAATGCCGTGCTATTCCATAAAAAGCTTTAAAATAAGATAAATTTAAGCTTTTTTGAAAAATTTTAGATCATGATACACGCACTGAATTGCTGAGAACCAATTATTTTGATTTTCTTGCCGGCATTTTTAGTTTTATATTCATAAATCATTCCTTGATTGATTGCTCGACGAAAATTTGCTGTTTGAGACAATTTTCTTATGGAAAAGGTTAAGGTTTTATTCACATTTTCTTAAGACCATAAAAATTTATCGGTATGTATTTTCAGTAAAAAATTCTTTTTTGTGGATTAATTAGGATTATATTAATCAATTAACGTTAATAGAATAATGATTTTGTACATTTTATGTATTAAAACCAGCGAGTTTTCGACGAACGGAATAACGTTCATAATTTTTTTAAATGTCCATAATTCCCTTCTTAGCACGGAATTAGGAAATTGCTAAACAAGTTTATTTTGTATTTTATATCAAAAGTAATTATCTGTTAAATTAAAATGTAATTTTAAAAAAAAAAAGAACACTTTAAAAATGTGTCGGAGCTAATTACGGGACTATGTTTTTATAACCAAATTGCTAGAATTAGGATTAGTAGGTGTTAAATTTTCATTGATTAGAAGAAAATCTGGTCTTCTCAATAGTTTCTTTAAATCACCCTCTGTTTTAATTCAGTCGTGTGTTTTAAATTTTGTCGTCATAACCTTAAAGTTCATGATAATTACAACACACTCCAAATAAAAATACTATACTTATTTTTATAATAGGCTGTATCTCGCTAACACGGAAATAGGGTCAACAAATTTTTAACTTTCCTAATTACGGGTTATTCATCAGTTTGACGACTTGAAGCATTAATAGTCCAGATTTATCAGATCTAGAATTTTATAACCATTTATTTTCACAATAACTTGGACCAGTGCTGGGATTATGGCAAATTGTGAGCTTAAAACTACGAAATTATTTTGTCAATAAAAATTATTTAAAAAATTATTTCGTCAATAAAATTTTATGCGAAAGGAACCGTTCGTTATTCGATATTCAAAATTGACAATTTCGAATTTTTAATTGTATGCAAAAACCTAAATTTTGCGTATTCATACACAATTTGACGTCACAATTTGAAGGTTATAATAGAGCCACAGTTGTTAAAGAAAGACTTCAGACAAAATGTTGTATAATTTATTATTATAATTATTAAAGGATTATTATATGCATACATTATCTTTATAAATATTAAAAACGCCCCAAAGTAATCTAATGCATAAGTTCAAGGAAACTTCTTCTGGATTATATAAAGATGGGAAATTGAATCAAGACGCCGATTATGTGAATCCACCATATACGATTTCCTTAGTACAGTAAACCGTTAGTAAAGTAAAAAAATTAATACGTGTTTTTTATTTTGTTTATTGTTTTCACTAGTTTCGACACAGGGTGGCTCCAAATTTGTTAAAAATTTAAAAAACAACTAGCTTTAAGCTTGCCAGCTTGTTAAATAGTTCTCGAACCGAGTAACCGATTTGAATAATTTGTTTTCGCTTTTCAATTTTTGATATTCTGATGCTTATAAACTATTATTAGTATTATTAGCAAAGCTATCTATACTGATAAATAAATAAATAAAAAAGTGAATAAAGAAATAAAGAAATAAATAAAAATATAAATATATAAATAAATAAATAAATAAACAAATAAAAAATAAACAAATAAATAAATAAATAAATAAATATATAAATAAATAAACAAATAAATAAATAAATAAATAAATAAATAAATAAATAAACAAATAAATAAATAAATAAATAAATAAATGAATAAATAAATAAATGAAAAAATAAATAAATGAATAAATAAATAAATGAATAAAAAATAAATAAATAAATAAATAAAAAAATTAATAAATAAATAAATAAATAAGTAAATAAGAAAATAAAGAAATAAATAAATAAATCAATAAATAAATAAAAAACAAAATTTCTTGCTTTTTTTAAAAATTGGCTTATAGACTGTTAGATTGGCTAATAGACTGTTTTATTATTTCAAAATTTTTTCCTAATATTTCAACCTTGCGGGTCAACATCAAGAAAAATTGAAATTTTGAAAATAAAATTATAATATAAGATAATATAAGATATAATATAAGATAATATAAAATAATATAATATAAGATAATATAAGATAATATAAAATTTTTATATAAGACTATAAATATTTATTAATTATAAAAAAATAAATAAATATATAATAATAAATAAATAAATTGTATAAAAATATATATTCATAAAACAATTTATATTTTTCAAAAATGGCGACTAAGAAATGCCTTTTTTCTTTTATTTTTTTACATTTTACTGATTTATTATTTATCCATAACACACTTAAATTACAGACAATTGTTATTTGAATATATTATTAATTACTAGTTTAAAATTTGTGTTACTTTGTGCCATTTACTAAAAACAAGTGTACCGATTCTTTTAAACCTTTTTTTGCTTAATAGGAATTAAATAAGGCTTAATAAAAAAAATCTTACTGAAAAGTTCTTTGTTTATTTTAGATGAAATTTTTGAGTTTTAATTTTTCAAAAATTTAATTTTCAAATATGACAAAATTTAAAAAAACCTCTTTTCTTTTTTAAGATTTTCTAAAGATTTTTTACCCAAAACATACTCAAATTACAGAAAGGCGTTTTGTTTTGTTGGCGAGAACGGCCCATGCGAATATTTACTAATAAACCATATGCGAGGTCTGGAAAATGCTCTTTTTGATTATTGAAAATAACATTTTAAAACAATTAAAACTTAAAAATTTCATGTAAAATAAGCAAACCTTTTTGGTATACCAAATAATACCCTTAAAATCGAAAAGGTAATAATACCTTTAAAACAAACTTGTTTGTAATTTTAGTATGTTTTGGGTAAAGAATAAATCTTTAAAATATAAAGAAATAAATAAAAAAAGGTACTCCTTAGACAAAATCAAAATTAAAAAAACTCATATAAATATATAATTTTTTTTTAAATGCAGTATTTTTATAAAGCCTTATCCAATGACCTGATTCGTAGTAAATGCATGCATAGCTTTGACGGTATTTCTGGACGAAAGTGTAGAAACGTAGCTGAAGATTTGGTTCGTAACGACACCAAATTTGTTAAAAACAAAGTAGAATAATAATGCCATTTACTTAAAGTGAAATTTTGAGTTTAATGTTTTATGTTCAACTCATTGTTCCTTAAACTAAACGATTTATAAGCTAAAATGTTTGTTAATGACACTGTTGACACTACCAAGTACCAACACTCCAGTCATCGAGCGCACTAGTTTTCGCTATCCAAACGTCCGATAGACATGGACGCTTGCGGCTAGTTAGACATACTATTGATGCGTATTTAAAAAGCATGGTAAGTTTAAGAGCTTATCGAATAAAAGTAGCATTTATGTGTTTTCAGAACGACAAAATAAATAATATAAACCAAATTATCGTAGATAAGTGTTACAAAATATAAAACATTTGTTTTAAAAACTCAATTCTTCTCTGTCCAACTCTTTAAAATACGAAATTGGTATCTCTTTAAATATCACGGAATAAGGGACGCACTAACACGGAATTAGTTACATCGTCTATTTTTTAGCACGGAATTAGAGACAATACAGGGGTCATTTGAAATATTAATAAATGTCATTACACCAAATTTTAAAACTTTTCGATGCACAAAATGGTAAAGATGACAGTTATATAATTATAATAAGCCACTTTATATGTTATTTCTGTTGGCCCAAAACTTTTAAATTCATCCTAAAATGAGACAAGCCTTAATAACACGTAATATGGTACATTTACCTTACCGAATGAAAATTAAAGTGAAGTCTCAAATAATTGTATTTCTGTGTGTTTAGGAGACGGGGGTGGAGAGAGTAAAAAAACCTTTTTGACCCAAGTGAGTGGGGTGTCATATGAAAGAACACCTAATTAAGAACACACTGCAATTTTTTTTAGAATTTTGCGCTGCACAGTTTTTGAGTTATTTTCAAAAAAGCTCAACTTTCAGCTTTCAGCAACTTTGAGCTTGGCAGGATTCACAAATATGGAAAGAATAGTTGGACCATTACTCAATTATGTAAATCAAGGTTGGGGATCTGTTTTTTGTCGTTAAGTCGGATTTAGTACCATACCACTAGTGCAGAAAAATTGTTGCCATCATCACCTCGATTTTAATGTATGCCTATTGTCAATATTTAATTTTCAACTAGCTGGAGCTCAAATCCTGTCGGTATTCCGTTCTCTCCAAAGTATAGTAGACAAATCACTTGAATTTCTTAACCATGCACTCGTTGGCAACAATTTGACAATGCTTTTTCCTTCAATTATTGTCATAGGTGACTTTAATGGTGATTTCAATAAAAATCCTTAAAACTGGCAAATCATCTAACTATTTTCTACAACAAAATAAATAAAGGAAAATTCATGAACCAACAACAGTTGAAGCTACAATAATTGATAATTTATTTTCCAAAATACATAATTAAGCCATCATAAACAGCTTTGGGGAAGATTCAAACCAATGTGAAACATATATTAACAATCACTGTTTTTTTTTTTTTCAAATATTATGTACACGTGGAACCCGCGCGAGTTATATTTGCACTTACCTAAATTTTTATTTAATATTATTTTTACCCGGTATACTTTGGTTATTTCAAAATAAACCAGGGTAAGCCGAGTACCTGGTAGTTTTTCAGTACTCGATGCATCACTACATCAAACTATTAATTAGAGTTACACAGCTAACAATAACGCTATCATCGTTGGATTCACTAAATTTATTTTATTTTATGGAGACAATTACTACTTACATTAATCTATCACTATTGCATGGAGTTCCATCAATACTTTGACGTTTAAAGAAAGAAAGTCTGTTTGAAATTAAAAAACAATCACAACGTATAGTAAAGATCAATCACAAAAAATTGTTAATCCAATTGACGTAATTCATGATCAACCAGCTCTTCGACTGTTTTACAATCGCTTCCACCTTCGTTTTCCAGCAAAATAAAACCTTCCCTAAATTGAATAAAACTGCCTTTAATTTAGTCAACAGAATTTTTGTTTTTTATTTGCAGAACCAAAAAAATAAAGAGAAAATCTTTGACCAAACTAGAGTTTAGCCAAAAACATATAATATTAAAAAATTTATACTCGTGGGATATTGATATCATTATGATCTTCTTGTAATTATTAATTGCTTTTTATAGTAAGAACCCAACACCTCTTACTAATTCCTTTAAACAAAATTTTTCAAATATCTGAAACTATTTCGTTTACAAAAAACACTGAAAATTAATCTCTAACAAAAAAATACCTTTACTTAAATCATTGTGGATATTTCGTTAAAATTCAGATAAGTTTTTCTCTTCTTATTTGATGAAAGTTTTAATATCTGACTTAAACTTGTAAAACTATACCAAATCCAAATTTATTTCATTGAAAAAATAACCGAAAAAAATCTTAATCATCAAAGTTGTAGTTTTTTTGTTATAAGTTCTACTAACTGTACTATCTTCGCTTTTGGTTAAATCAATGGAAAAAACTTTTATTTTATTTTATCTCCTTTTCCTCATTCATCTTGAGAATTTCTTTTTTCCGGAGTTTAAAGTTTGAAGCAAAATAAATTGTTTTTTCTTTTGATGTTTAGAGAGAGAAAATGTTAGACATAACCGATTTCTTTTATCTGGTGAAGTTTTTTTGCAAGCGAATCGTAATGTTATGAAACTTGTTTGTTTGTTGTTTCGTAACGATCTTGCTTAGTTAAAGTTTTACGATTGTCTCGACTCATCGATTAGTTAGAAACAGAACGAAAATTATTGATTGGATATCGACTCAGGTCACCGATGAAAGAAAATTGATTAAGAAAGGTGATTGAGTAAATAAGATGTTATAGGGAATGGTTATTTCACCTATTCACCTTATTCATTCACCTATTGAAAATAATACAACTGCTACTAATTTCACTACTTAATTTAAAACTCAAATAACGATTATTGTTCAGACAACCATTCTAATTTGTATTTTCAAAATATTAGTCATAATAAATGATTTTCGGTAAAACCAGACGTCTTTAACTTTATGTATTTTACCAAATTTTTTAACCTATTTTGGGTAATTCTTAATTAATTTTCCACAAACTAGAAACATAGCCATTGCAAAGCAATAAAATACAAAATTATGATTAATTATTAAAAATAATTTAACAATCTAAAGGGTTGTCTGAAAATTTCAACGAAAAACGAAAATGAAAATTCGGTTAATATTGAAAATAACTAGTATTTTATCAGCCCAGACTAAAGCGCATTAACAAATTACTATGATTAGAATTTCAGATGTTTTATGTTCCTTCAAACAACAACAACTCTAGTCTAAAATAAATCAACTTGTAACGATAATTTTATTTCTCGTGTCACTCTTATAATTTATGTCTATTGTTAAGAAATAAATTTAGTTAAATTGACACAATTTTTTTATTCGTTCTATTTACTTTTACTATAACACATATATACATAATTTTCCATTCTAATTTATATTCATTAACCAAGTCATGAAAAACACGAAAATTAAGCACAAAAAAAATTGTTCTAGAGTTAAGAAAACCAAAATAAGATTTATGGAAAACAAAATCGTTTCTCAAAATAAGTTCTTCTGTTACAATATTTACGATAATGAAATATTAAGAAAACGATGAGGTTAAAGGAGTTATATTTATATAAATTTTGAATTATTATTATTTCTGAAAATTTTAGTTTAATTTATTGCTTCTTTACTGGTAAGCATTTTAAGTTTGTGTTTTTTGTTTGGTGTAAATCGGAAATTAAAAAAGATTAATAAACAAATATTTAACGGAAGTCTTTTGTTGTTGTAATTGAAACCGAGAAATAATGATGACCTAGCAAAATATCAATTTTTAATTTGTTTTTAGAAAAATTTGTTCTAGAAAAGAGGTTTTATAGTTCTATATATAGTTTTCATCAATCGACTGAAATAAAATAAGCCTAGCCTAGTAATCTGCCTAGAATTTTGAATTGTATTCAAAAATTTACGCGTACGTGATTTTGATGCTGTTAAATGTATCTGGCTCGAAGGACCAAAGTTTTATTTTAAAACGATACTTTGAGAGTACAATTTAACTTAAAACCAAAATTTAATATTTAAATTTTTGTTAATGATAATCTTTGAATATATCGTTCAATAAGAAGCATTGATACATATGTTTTTGTACACAGAAAATTGTATGTTTATCTGTGATTGAAGTAGCAGTTTTTATTAGTATAATCGTAACTGACTTTGTAAGCCCATGATTAAATTAAACCAATTTGACAAAGGGATATTTACAAAATTTAATTTCTTATACTATTCTGATTGAATGATTCTAGGAGACGCATAATCGTCAAACTTTTTATTGAATGTTACGTGTGGTGTTTAACACGATTCGTTTGACTACGAATATGAATAATTTTATTGGTTAAAACAATAAACGATTTTATTAGCATCACCAATAGCACAGCTTAATTATAATGATCTTTATTTTTTATGCTAATAGTTGCGTCTAAAAAGGCTTTTAGTATTGATTGCTGATGCATTAATGCAGAGTTTTCCTTTAATTGTTTTTCCATGTTTTTTTCAAAAAATGTTTTTGTTATAAGCATTAAAATATGTGTCACAATAATCCCATAAAACCATATAAGACTTATGTCCCACAACAACACGCGTTTTAAGCAGTTTTCGAATGCAACAATTTCAATATCTATCTCTCATATCTCACAATTGCTTTTTAGGTTTTGAAACTGAGACGCTATTTTTTGTATACTGTATAGGAGAAAATAAATTGGAAAATATTTTAATTTTTCAATAGCAATGAAACATTTGTTTGTAATGGTGACTATTGTTATCCGGCTCGACGGACCAATGTTTCGTTTGAATATGACGTTTCTGATAATAAAAATAACTTATAAAATGTATTCATCTAAAAACTTAAAAATACTATCAAACATTAATAATTTTATGTACAGGATGCTGTTTAGGTTTAGGATTGTAACAAAGTGATTGAAGAAAAACTGTTTTCAAAATGACGGTACTTATTGTAATATCATCATCATCCCAGTATCCTTAGGTTGTGCATATTCTATCTTTTACAAGTTGCTGTTTTTTTGTATGAAAACCTTAAACAATTTTTTGGCGTTCCCGAAACCATTGTGGTTTTCTACGTATTAAACAATTTCATCAAAATTTCATCTGACACCTTTCTATTCATAGTGTTTGTAGTTACTTCACAAAAGTATTTGATACCAACAAAATGCATTAGCGCAACTTTCCTAGCATATCTGTTGTCTTTTTCACTATCTGTGCAAGTATTTACAATAATGTAGCACATTTATTCTATGGTCAGCTCCTTCATTTCCATCCGCTTAGAATACAAGATCTCGTTAGAGGACTAATCAAACCAAACTATCTCAAATTCTAATCTAGAAAAAAATGATCATTTTGACGTGATTCTCCAACCTAGATACTTTGGTTCTGGCGTCAATATGCCAATCCATTTCAGGATAGCCTTGGCCGTTTTCTGTCAATTATGTGACCATGCTCGCAAGTTTTCCCATCTCTTTATGTACATTCCTGCCACATGTATTTTGTAAGCAGCACTTTCAGCATTACACTTTTCATGTAAATGTAAAGATGGCACCCACCGTCAGAGTTGGTGTAGAACGCATTGTGTCACTAATACCTGCCAATGCCATACTCTAATTTTTATTTAACTTGGAACGGAGGTATTGTTTCTCAATCTCTGACCAACGAACAACTCATAAAAACGTTGTGTAGATCCATTGTACTGTGTATCACCTGTGATTTGAAAAGATAGTCCGATAGTCTTTGCTCTCCACACCACTCTCCAACTACACGTAGTGAATATAGCATCGAACTACCAAGAATACGAAGGTCTTTCCCAATTGTTAGGATGACATTAACATTCGCGTAACCATGGAATATGGTCATAAATGTTTCAGTTTTAAAGGATGACTTTAACTACTAATGTCAACAACCGATGGAGAACACATCTTTGTGAACAGCTTCGCTTGACAAAAACTGAAACGATTGTATCCTTCAATATAGGCACATTTCACTTTAAGATTGTGCCCTTCATTTCATGTGGCAATGCAGCAAACCTGAAGCCATAAATTCGAAACGGGTCAACATCTTGTTGAATTTTGTTGTAACTTACATGGAAGGTGATGAATCTGTTGATAGTTCCCAAAACATTCCAACAATTTTCCCTGTAGGATACTTTCCTCCAATGTTCATGCTCACTCTATCATCAGATTCTCCTTTCAAGAGTTTACATACTTCATCCGAGCTCGATACCAAACTTCTCAGGCTAAAACTACCTTTTGCATGAGTGAATTTGACTTCTTGTGAAATACGTAGTGGCTCTTCCTCATTAGTGAAATTCGAGACGAAGTCGTCTACGTAATGGCATTCTATTATTTCCTTAACAACTTCCGTAAAGTCGTTATTGAAATCCAGAGCATTCAAGTTCTTTACAAACTGAGCCGATGTTATAATGAAGCGCTGCTTCGTTGACTAACAACGAAGTGGCATAGTAGGCCACGTACCTAGCGAGGTTGTATTAATAGCTTCAAACAAGCCGCAGTCCATGGGGACGAGAAAGAAATCCTGCTGTTTCAGCACAAATACCGATTTAGTACGCGTAACATGAGATAAGAACGGATGTAAGAAAAAGAACAAGTGAACTAAACAGCTACTCTGGTGACCCCCGTGTACGAACGAACCACGATCACCACACCGAAACCCCTACAGTTCACAGCACACCTTCACATGCTTTCACGTCTCATGCACTCACACACACACCTAGACACACGTGGAATAATCCATTATCATTTTTTTTAATAAAAAAAATGTTATAAATTTCGAAAATTGAAACAATATAATATCAATTTAAACGTAAAATATATATTAAATGCAATTGTTTTATACGTTTAGCAACAGAAAAGAATTTAACAGTTTTTTCCTTTATTACTTAAATTGATAGTGATTCTTCACTTGATTATGTTTTTTTTTTATTTTGTATACCTTCCGAATTAAATCAAATAATTAAACGTCAATGGTCTATGCAATATTATTGTTTTTTTTTTACTCTTTTGTTTATTAGATTAATATAATTAGATATAAAAAGAGTTCAAAAAAAAATATTAGGCGTCAATAATTCAACTCAAAGGTATCGAAGATTTATATATCATTTTTTATAGATCGCTTTAATTCACAAATAATTCTTTGTTTGTTTATCCTTTGTTACAATATATATTACAATTGACATTTTTTTCATATGTTTTTTTTTTAATGAAATCAATTTCTAATATTAAATGAAGAGAAGAAAAAAAATCGAAAAATTAAGTTCATTGTTCAAAACGTTCATAACTCTAACAAGCGTTTTTATTATAGTTGTTTACGATACTATTCTGTACTATGATTTATGTATGTATGAAATAAAAGTTTAAATATTAAAAATAATAATAAAACTACATCTTATCACTGTTTTTTTTTAATTTTTTTGTTGTTTTTCTGTTTAATGTAGAAATTCTAGATTATATTTGTATAGAGAAATAGTAGTGCTATGTTTTATCGTTTATAATTACATCAGAATTAATGATTTTATTATAAGCTGTTAAATTTTGAATAATAATTATTAAAAATTAATCAATAATTTCAAAAGAAAACAACTCATAAGCATTTTGGTTTGTTTTATAGTATACCATCCATACACACCCCATGCATACATGCACACGTCCACACACTCACGCCCACATTCATACAAGCATACACTTCCACATATATATATTTAAAAACGACTCACTCCAGTGGCTCAAAATTAATCGCTCATCCTCACACAGTTCATCGATCGGTGAGCTCAGTAATCAGTATCACGACGACGATGGAAAAATTATTGCAATCCAAACGGGTTGCTGGTCAGTAATATTTCTTTCACCTTTTTTTTTTACTACCGGAAATGTATCGTACTAACCAGCAGGTATAATGATGACGATGTATAATCACAAAAACAAAATGGTTGTGCCGGAAACGTATTAGTACAGTCAGCACCCGGTTAGAATCATACCATGCGGCCAAGTATTTTCTGTAAACTACACTCCAGCATCTTATTCACTGATTCACTTCGCCCTGATACCAGTGGTACCACAGAAATATCACAAAGATTTGATGTAGACGGAATTAGGATGGTTAATAACACATGTATTAGAAACGTAGTCAATTTCTAAATTTCAACAAGCAATTAAAAAAAATTATGATTATGGTTTTCTATTATGTAACAGTTTCTTGGTTAAATTTATTTTTCTTCACATATACTTGTAATTTATGCTAACACAGATTTATGATTATTTTTATATAAGAATGCAATTATTATTTAAAGTTCTATTTATCACAGTTCAAACAGAAAACAAGTTTTATCACAGCAATTCTACATTCGTATTATTTTTATTTAATATTTACTATTAACTTTATCACAACACAAGAAAGGACATTTTATTTAATATAACTAATTTTCTTTTTATGAACAAAATTATGTCATCAGCTTGTAATGTAGACTGGAGCCTGATAATGTAGAGTGGTAAAGTTTCCGATTTCTTCAATATCTGTTTTCTCATAAGTCATCATTTAGATTAACATACGTGGCTCATAATAGTTTCTCATCCATCCACAACCTATAGTCATATTTTCATTTAGTTTCCGTACATAAAGTTGTTCTTGGCATAAAATAATTAACAATAATAATTCTTTTATGCTTCACAATGATATAAAGTTGTTATAATGCCTAGGATACGCAATATATAAACAAATTCATAAAAACCGGGGCGTTATGAGAGGGCATTATGCATTCATAACGCCCGCTATTAAGACGCTAAAAAACTAAATAAAATTATTTTTACTGTAGCTTTGTCTACACAATGTAAATAATTCTTATTCAATTTAAGCTAGGAAAAGATTTTGACAATTGTTTAAAAAAGTTTAGCAACATTTTTGTTATTAATTGTTCATATAGTTTTCCAAAACTATCAAATTATTTTGAACGTCATACAATGTTTTTGTCATATGCTACAAAATTTAGGAGAATTTGTTTACATAGCAACGTTCAAACAACAAATATTTATTTTAAACTTCAAAATAGTTGTTTTCTTGGCATACTACGATACATTTGTATTTTTTTGCATATCAATATAGACTAGCAAATTAAACTCTTTCTTAGTTTTTAGCTTATTAAGTGAAGCATAAAATCTTGTATGCACCACTGGCGTTACTGGGTATTACGCCCATCAAGCGACATCCATCCCTCGGGCCAGAGGCCCTCGGGCTAGATTACGTCGCTTTCCGGGCGCAATAACCTACATAACGCCCTTGGTACATAAATAGCTATTACAATCCCCTATTATTGAATCATACTGCGTTTTCACCCGCCTTACTTTACCATACTGCAAAACTTTGAATTCTCTAAACACTAACCGTACTTGATCAACGAAGTTTTCAAACCTCAAACAGCTGTGCGTATTTGTCCAATCGTCGTATTTGTCCCATCGTAGAGAAATTATTATCCTACAATTCGTTATGCATTCGAATTCCTTTATGGGTATTTTTATCAAATTATCTTTCCGTTATGGATCTGAATTTCACTGTAATACTGTTGTAAGTTGTTATTTTGTAATACGTAAACATAATAAAATCGATTAAACTTATGTTTAATCCATTCTAATTCATTGATATTTCTTATTAGTGTGTTGGAGATAATTTATTCCGTAGAATTATTTTGCTTTGTTGGGTATTACAAAGTAACAACCAGTCTTGTTTTAGCGAAAAAAGGTCCTAACATTTATTTACATAGTGCAAATTAATTGCCTTGCATCAAAAACACTTTTTCGAATTTTTCGAAAAAGAAATTTGCTATATAAGGAATGACTGTAGAAATTTTCAGTCTCTTAGTCTATTACATTTTGTTTTGATTCGTATGTTTGACGTCTCTTAGTTTATTATTATCGTTCCATTTTGGATTATTTTGGTTGATTTCTCTGATATCGGCTGGCTGGTTGTCTGATTTTTTTGGACCATGGTAGGATTGTGATGGAGAAGCTGTGCGTTCTTTTTGCTGATTGCCATAGTGGATGTAATATCAGGCACCGTGGAGAGAATCGGGATTTCTTTTGGATTGGATGGGTGAGTTAGATGACAAATATTTTTTCTGATTATAACGTGTGATTCATAACATTTTGTGGTGATCTTAAACCAAAAAAGTAAGAGACTTACGGTTTTCAATTGTGTTTTTTTTTTGTAATGATACTATTTCTTTTTGTGTGTAACGTCTTGTCTTAGTCAAAGATAAATAAAATCAGTGCGCCGTAGATCTAATTAGAAGTGACTAGCATTAAATGGCCTAGGTGTCATGTACGCGGAGTGTTCTTTTTTTTTGAAAGAAAAATCTAAATTGTCCGATTTCTTTTTTAATCTGTTAGTTTTAATTGATATAAAACTAATACAAATAAGTGATTATAATAATAACAAAAAAAAATATATTATATGTTCGTGTGGTGTCCTTAGTTAAATTTACAAATTACGACGAGAATTTTATTAATCATAGTATGTGGCGTATGTAAAAACTAAATTTTGAATCTTAATCTCCAATCTTAAGTAGTTGTAAAAAAATAAGATTGATGCAAAAAAAGTTTTTCAGTTACTTTGTCATTCAGATCTTTTTTTTCATTTTGAATATAATAAGTTAGATTATTTTCAAGTTCAATAAAAATGATTTATGTTATTTAAAGAGGACATTCCTTGCTAAAGGTTAATATAAAAATTTAGCAAATATGCTTTAATAAAAAGAAGAAATGTTATTTATTATTATATGAATTAAATAGTAACGTGTATTACATAACAGTTTCTTTGGTTTAATTTGATGACCTGATGTCATTAACAATAGACTGATGGGTAGTTTTGAAAATCAAATTGTTTTTGGATTTCTGTAAAAGGTGTGCCATACGTATTATAGTAGCGAGTTGGTTGAAATACTTACATCTGTTGTGTTTTTGTTCTGTGAGAACACGTGTAAGTGGCGTTGTCTGTATCATCACACCTATTTAACACATCAGAGTTCAATAGAAGAATCTAAAATTTTTTTTGCTTATATCACTTACTTCAACGCAACAGTGATATTAAACTTTTGGCTGGTATCAAATCACCATATATATCAAACCATCTATGTTACATATTACATCTCAACATTGATATTAAATTTGTGCTAATACTACGTATTTTAACCACATTATTTATATCAAATTTCTTCTTGCTATTACTACCTGTTTCCACGCAGCAGTTGGGTCAGGGTTTTGCTGTTACTACTGTGCTGTATACATATTTCAACACGACATTGATATTAAATATTTGCTGTTATCAGATCAACATTTGTATCAAATTTTTGCTGTTGTTATCAACTATTTTACACATTTTAAGCCAACGTTTACATCAAAATTTTCCTACTGTGGTCGTATAGTGCATTTATTGGAACGCATCGTGTGTATCAAAGAACTGCTGTTACTACCACATGGTATTGCAAATCAACATTTATATCAAATTTTTGCTGTTGCTGTCATCTATTTTACATTATATATCACAACGTTGATATCAAATTTTTGCTAGTACTACGTATGTCTACCACATCATATATATCAAGTTTCTGCTATTGCTACATATTGGCAACATTTGCATCAAAGTTTTGCTATTGCTGTCATATATTATATGCTGTGAAAAACATCGTTTTATATCAAGTTTATGCTGTTACTGCATATTATAGATCAACATTTGCATCAAGGTTTTGCTATTGCTGTCATATATTATATGCTGTGAAAAACATCGTTTTGTATCAAGTTTTTGCTGTTACTGCATATTATAAATCAACATTTGCTTCAAAATTTTACTATTGTGGTCGTATATGTTCAATGGTCATCAAGTTTTGGGTGTGATTGCAACCGAAGTTCACCTCAACATCACTATTCAATTTTCTTGATACCTTACCTGTTGGGTTGGTCATCAAGGATGGAGGGCTGAGCCTGTAAGACGTTGCGGCCGGAAGGATTTAACCATGTGGTGAGTAAACTTTTTTTATTTATTTCCTTTTTGTCCACCGTAGAAGTGTGAATTTGTGTGAAAGGGCGTATCAGTGATTGAATGGGGGCGTGTTAGTCGTTGAGTGTGTGTGCGAACTGGTGGTGTGTAGCGAGACACATTTGGTCTGAATTGGAAATGATTCTAATCTAAATATTGTTGCTCCGAGGTAAAACTTAACATACCAAATACCTTTTCTTTTATTATATTACCTGAATTGATGAAGTTATATTTTCAAAACAATTATTCTCAAATAACCTGTAATAGCAAAGAAATTAAAAACAAAAA
The DNA here is from genome assembly GCA_963693315.1 of Diogma glabrata. NCBI lineage: Eukaryota > Metazoa > Arthropoda > Insecta > Diptera > Cylindrotomidae > Diogma > Diogma glabrata. Next base: position 42,449,587 of record OY856186.1, read on the forward strand.
AATAAAGAAACAAATTCTTGTCCTGTTTTAGTTTTATTAATTCTGTGATTCATTAACTAACTGCAAACTACAGGTATTGAAATGTTTGGACATGTTTGTTCAACTTACAAATAAACTTACATTTTTTTTGGATTATAATTTTTTTTGAATATAATAATTTTTTTTTTTTTGGAATTACTTATGGTTTTTATAAATTTTTTTTTATGTTGTTACTAAAGAAAAAGGGAAATAATCAATAAAGACTTACAATATAGCGTGTGTCGTTCACCAGTGCTCTAAGATTCGATCTACGGTTTACCAGCAATGGCAGTGGTTTGTGGGCTGTACCATGTTGCTCATGTGACAGCATTACAACTCAACTTTAATTACTACTATTTGTGATACTTGCTGCGGGTCTTGGAGCTCGGTTGTCTTGCTTCGCAGTCTGAGTGTGTGGGTGAATGTTAGTATGTGTGAAGTGTAAGTGTGTGGGCGTCTGAGAGTGATTGTGGGGGTTGGACGCGCTGATCGTAGGTATTTTACAAACGGGGTCGCCAGAGTCTCCCTTTTTCACTTGTATTTTTTTTTTCATTTCTGTTCTTTTCGTAAATTGCGTACATTTCTGCATTTGTTTTGAAGCAGCAGGAAAAATTTATCAAACCCACGATGGCTGAGCATTAGTCGTGACGGCATTAAATTACTCAAAGTACGCTTCCTGCTATGCCATTCTCATTGGTTCGCCAATGAGAAAGCTCTTCATTACAAGCTGTGGTTTTGTTTGTCCAAATAGTTATAACTAAACCAACAATTGATAGAAAAACTGACATGCGTTTTAATTGGTTTTCCGATCTCGCATTATCATGGTTATAACTATCGTTCTTGAACTTTGTACCGGATTCTTTTCTTTAATTATTCGCTGGATTAATTCCTTTAATTTTAATTAATAAGATACACCACATTAAACACGCAACGTGTAGACGTCAAAAACAACAAAACACCAACAGCTGTGAACTTGTTAGACATAATGTCGAACTAAGAGAGTTTACATGGGTAATAATTTTTTTTTTAATTTAACTAGCAAACGCGGCACAAACATATAAATTTTTTCTAAATTGTTCTATTAAATTAAACTAACTAAAAATATTTGAACTAATTGCACTAGTTAATCCGAAATTGTTTCTAATTAAAAATTTCACTAATTAAATTAATACCAAAGACGTGAATTCAGAATAAATTCCATTTCGAGATTCACGAGTAGAAATTACAAAAAGCAACAAGCGCAATAAGAGCAATAAGAGCAAAAGGAGCTATCTATCGCGTTCTATTCATAGTATAAAAAATGATAGCAGTAACTGGTAGAATATTTCAATGACTGAAAACACACTAAGGAATTTGTATCACTAATTTGCATTAGAAAAAATGGGGAAAGAATTATATAAAAAAATTATTGATTAAATGATTGTAGGAAATCATACATGGAAATAGCGCGATTACGAATTAATGATATTGAACAATTGTTTTATGATAATTTGATAGCGATTAACGATTACAAATTGAATATAAGAAATTACATTGGGAAATAGCACACAACTAGTTTATGATAATTTTTAAACGGAAACCATTGTAAATGACGATTACGGATTGAGTATAAGAAACTATGTTTAAAGGAAAAACGAAAGCAGGTATGAAAGTTTCTGTTGATGCAAATTTAATGCGTATGGGAAAGCGGGTCGACTCCCAATTACGAAGTTTTAATTACATTTCATAACAATGTAGGTAAACAATTAGCTCCAAAAGTCATAGTTTCCATTTCGTAAACCTCTATTGGATTGCTCGTAACACCATTTCAACAAAAAGAAATCACTGAGCATCAGAATCTTCTTTTCGAACTCGAACTTGCGGGAACATTTCGGCAATGTCAGCACACACCCCAACTGAACCTTCTCGAAATCGAAAAAATAGCCAGTCGGGGGTGATATTGGTCTGGATCCTTGAGCAAAGCATCGTACAATGACATTCCTAATGACTTGGCTGCGGCGTCAAAGACAACTCTAATCTTTTTTATTCGGATTTACTACACCAAAATGCGGTACGTACCATGTGTGTTTCGCTACAAAATTCACTTCATTAGCTAGCAATTTACGAGTATATCCTTTTTCGAAGAAGGCTTGAACTGTAGAGCGGTATCCAATAGGAAATCCTTCATTGTCTTCCATCTTCTTTTCTATGTAGCTAAGCGACATTTTGCCATTTTATAACTTTCTGGAAGCTCCACATCATTGTTTTTCCAAAGAAGTCCAGTATTATGCCTGTTTGACAGTTTCTTGCTCGTTGCCTTCATTTGAGTAAGAGCGAGAATGTTATCCTTATACTCAAAATTGGTGTTCTTCATTTCAGTCCCTAGACTATCGCTGTTGAAATAATCTGTAACTATATCTTCTAACCTCTTCACTTTAGTATTCAAGACACTATGGCAGTAGTTTTTATTTCCTGTGTCTGCATCTGCACAACAACCAGAGATAATCCATCCCAGCGTTTTTTTTTTGCGACGGTTGTTCGTGATGTCTTCCACTGATGATTTGAGATGGTTGGAAGACATGAAGTTTATGCATTCCAATTAAAATATCAGGTACAACTTGTTTTTGATCTTCAAAAGGTAAATGTTTCAAATAATTATACTTCGAACTTAGTTGGGTCACGTTAAAACTCTGAGTTGGAAGTTTCAAGTTGTCGATTACTGCCACACAATTTATTTGAATTTATTTGCATCTTCAACAGCGGCTGATATTCTGATATTACATTCTTCGGATTTTTCTGCTATGGATTTTTTTTTAGCCATTTGAGTTAGACGGTTGATGGCTCACCAGAGACACCAATGCTATTGGTTGCTTGACGATTTGATAGCGTTAGCGTTGCACCTTCGTCGACAAATGCAAATACCTTAATTCCTTCTTCCTGTACCACACCCTTTTCTTACAGCGACATTGGTTCGTGGCATGTCCTCTCACCAAACAACCAAATCAAAACTCATGACTCTTAACATGATTCCAATTATCGTTGATAAGCATCTTCTTGAAATCATCGCAATCCTTCCAGCTATGATCTTTGTGATATAGACTGCATTCTCTAGGCTTTGACGAATTTTGATCTACTGCAACTAATTCTTGGTTGGATCTTGTTTTAAAGATATTTTTGCTATCATTGGGAAGCATGTCGGTGAATGCTGCCACTTTGGATAACCATTGACTAAAGTCAATGACGTTAGCATACCTTCCCAAAGAATAAGGGTATTGCACCCATTCATACTTCTGTATAGTATTAGGCAGCTTATTTATGAGCTCCTTCAAAGCATAGGCTTTCTTAGATGATGACTACTACGGCAAGATTAAAGGAATGAGACCATGTTTGAAGATTTGTTGGAGAATGGGATTATTTGGTCCAAGTTATATTCATCAAGATTTTGTAATTTTCTTATCTTCTCCAGCTAAAGCTGTGGAAGGATTGCTGATTCGAGAAACTGTGGAAGGATTGCTGATTTATTCTCAAAACGTCGGAGAGATTATGAATAAGTTGGCGTTCGAATTCGGAAGACCTGAACTAATAGTTAAATGCCAACTGTAAGTTCAGGTCTTCCGAATTTGAACACCAACTATTCAAAATCTCTTCGACGTTTTGAGAATAAATCAGCAATCCTTCCACAGCTTCTCGTGCACATCCTTCTAGTGCCTCCACCAAACGAAAATTGTTTTCAACGTCGGTCTACAGAAAAGCAGCATTTGGCTTACGGTAACTTGCTTTAAAATTGGCCATTCCTCAGCATTACCAGACAACTATGGTGGAGGATGCAATTTTCACCTTGCTCCTCCGTGAACACCATACTGGTGAATTGTTGACGCCTGAAGATTTGAAAAATTCAACCTTGATATAAATGGTACCACATTTGACTGATGATACGATGTTCCAGAATACAATAATGGTTGATTAGCAAATGAGTAAATGCCATAATCAAAACTTACAGGAGGTTGGACATTGCTGTTAATTCCAGAAGCTGTAGAGTTATTTGACTAGCAATCGGCGTTTGAAAGCAGCTTGATGAAACTACATTTGTCAGCATTAGCAATGATGCATTTGAAACTATTGCAATTGTTGACAAAACAAGAGTACAGCTTTACGTACAGCTTGCTGAAACTCCAGCCGTTAACGACAGCAAAGAAGCTGGATCTGTTGACGTTGAAGACGAATCCGTCATTGATTGAATATTAATAACTGTGGCGGCTAGACTTGGCACTACTGCTGTGATAGCTTCTACAATCGGCAAAGCAGTTGGTTCGTTTCTTGTCGACTTCCTCATTTCTGAGACTTCTTGTCGTGTTTCATTCATTTCCACTTGCATTTCACTGATTTGCGACATTAATGCTGCCAACATTGCTTTCATAGATGTGTCTGGTGCAACAGTGTTAGGCGTTTGGAAATCAACAGCTCGATTTGCGTCATCCCTTTGGGCATTGACATCTGTCGGACTCTCTTGCAACATTTTTCTAGTAACGCACTAAACTATCGCGTTAACTAATGTAACGCGTTAAACTATCAACGCCGGATCAGGAATTCCTACTGGAGCAGAATTTAAATTAAGTGATTTCCTTATAGAAATATCTTGACTGAAATCAGATGTTACTACTTTCGTCATATAGGCACCATTGGAAAATATCCAGTTGTTGCAAACAAAGGTTTGTAGTTCTAGAAAAAAACTATAGTCCCTTGAAAAGAATAAATTTCACTAGATCCAAAGCTTTTCTCAAAACTTAATCGATTGAATTGAATCTTAACGATTAAAAAATGGGTCAAAAAATAATTTTTATTTTTACTTTCATATCAACACATTTTTTATGCAATAAATATAAAATTAAAGCATGAAATTTTCACGTCATATCCAGAACCTATCTATAGTTCTTCGTATCAACGTACTTATTTTTATTTCAAGAAATCAAACCAACAAACGTTCTTATAAAAACGTATCCATCTGTTGAAATAAAACCTAAAAGCTCACAAAAATGAGAGGTTAACACTCTGATTCAAAATCAAACGCTAATGTTTTGCAAAAGTTCTAGTCAAAACAATTTTTGTTATAATTCAAAATTTACAATAATTATATTTTAATTTATTTAACAGAAAACAAAAAACAAAATAAAATATGTAACTTGAACTGCTCTGGAAACAAGCCAACGGAAAACTAATTTTAATATTTTGCATAATTTATATTTAACGAAATTAAAGAACAACAATTTTTGCAGTAAAATCAATAAGAAATTATAGAATGGATATTCATACCATACCATACCATACTCGTATTCCATGTTTTTTTGTTGTTTATCCAATTTTCATTTTTCTTCCTACTTATTTTGAAAAACAATTTTTCCAATTAGATTTAAACAACAAACAAAAAATTTTTATATTTTTGGAAAATTTGTATCAATAATAAAATTTAATAAATTAGAAAATAGATTTTCGATTCTGATGCACTTTTTGTTTGTAGAAAGATACAACGTAGTCGGTAGAATTGTAAATACATGCTAGGTAATCAGATATTGTATTCAAATTGTAATTGCTTATGAGTATAAACTAGTTATTTAAGTTGTTCTGGGTTGCTTTCATGAATACAAAATAAATTGAAATCCATAAAATTCCATCACTTCTAATTTTCCTAAAATTATTATTTCATTCAATTTGAAGTGATAACACCTAAAACTTAATACATTTCAATCTCACTCATCCATCAAATTTCATTTTTTTTTCACTAAAATTACAAAAATATCAAATCTGATTCGTTTTCCTTCCTTTCATTTCCTTTTTATTTTGATTTTCGA